>JASCZW010009768.1:0-40441 GCA_034211315.2 Aedes japonicus
TAGCGAATTGTACGAACAGTACGCTTACCACTGACGCTGGAAATCACTTTCACTGTGCCGGTGTACCTGGCCATGATCGATTTGCCGTCCTTCGCGATCGCTATCTCCACCGGATCTCGTAGCCGATGAAGCTCCTCGAAAATGCTCTTATCGTTCACCAGGTAATCCGGAGTCGATGTACCACCGAATTCGCTTCGAATCTTCCCGAGCTGCGTTTCCCCTGCTCACACCAACAAAATACACACCGCCTCCACTGGCCAGGTGTGCTTTCGACTTCCTATCCTTCGACTTCTTCTCCTTCTACCGGATTGGACACTCGGGCAGCTTGTGCCCAGCTTTCTTACATCCGAAACACTCTATCGTCTTCTTCGGCGGCGGCTGCTTCGATCTGGCGAAAGCTGTCTGCTCGATGCTGGGGGTGCACAACTCTACACCTGTCCGTTTCGTCTCCTCGGCCAGAAGCCGACATTTGACGAACTCCAGGGAAAGCTGTTCTTCCGGCATCGTCTCGAGTGCCGTCACTACGGCGGAATACGACGACCCAAGTGTCAGCGACAGATGACAGATGACGTTGACTTTCTCCAGCTCGGCACCAGTCGCACGGTATTCCCGGACCATTTTATCAAACACCAGGAAGTGCTGCTGCAAACTTCCGCCATCGAAACGAAGGGACAACATTCTTCGCCTGAGATGCATCCGACTCGCTATGCTCTGACGCTCGAAGACTCTTTGCAGCGAATCCCACACGTCCTTCGGGAACTGCTTGTCTTGAATATATTCAAACTGCGAGTCATGCATCCGGGAAACTAAAAAGCGACTTACATTTTATGTCGGATTTGGACCGCTTCTCTCAAACCAATTCCTCCCTCTTCGTGATCTCGGCTGTATTCCACGGTGCTTCCATCAGGTCGCTCCATTTCGCTGGCATTCCTCTGAACACACTCGACGAGCTCGTGTTCCTCCGGCAGGATCGGCATCCGGAACTTAGTAAGTCAACGAATGAGTCGACGCAGTGCTGAAATCGTGCCCAATCAGCACGATAGAAATTGCGCCGGAAATTTTGGAATCGGAGTGGTTGGTTGACGGCCACCGAGCTGATTTCCTGATGGACTACAGGGTCGAAGATGTTCGTCAAGTTAATCAGGAAGATATCAATGGTATCATGAGCACCGTAACGGCTCAAACGGGTGGGAGAATCCGGGCTCAAGATGGTGTAGTGTCCTTTCTCGAAGGCTTGCTGGACGATGGTACCATTGTGATTCGTCAAGGTGTTACCCCTTTGCTCCTTTGCGTTGAGGTCACCATCGATAATGAATTACCTCCGCCGCAGAGTTAACTTGATGATGTCTCGCCGTAGAGCCTCTGCCGAGCCGTCGCTGGTGTTAGTTTCCTTGGGGCAGTAGACCGCGATGATGGTGATTGGGCCGGCGGGAGTGTCCACTTCAACTCCTATGGCCTTGATGACTTTCAGCCTGAAACTGGGCAGTGAGCGGCAGCTGTTGTGCCGTAATGTGATGGCCACTCCTCCTCTCCCTGAATGGGTTCGATCCAGCCTTACAATCCGAAAGTCGAGAATATAGGGATTCACCTCTGGCTTGGGGTGCGTCTCTGTGATTGTGGCTCTGCCGATATCCTTCTCTGTTATAAAGACGATGAGCTCAAGGGTTGTGTTCTCAACAGAAAAAGCGTTCCAATTAAGGATGTTAATGGTTTCTCAGGGCCCATAGTGGTTCAAGAAGTTGAGCAGCACCCTGGTGGTGGCTTCAATTTGTTGTTCTCTCGAAACGGCAGCAACTTAGCCCTTTGTACATTGCTTGTACGAGCTCCATCATCTAGTCCGGGTAGAAGATCAAGTCATCATCAGACCTGGGATTCCCCAGGTTGGAGGAGCCACGGCTTGTAGCGGCTGAGGCGAGACGTTGTTGTACATAAGATATCAGCTGATTTCTTTCCGATGGATTTCTTTTCGTTGGTTCAGCTGGAGAGGTGGAAGATTCGGCACGCTGTACCTGAGCGGTGGGAAGGTCTCGAACGTATTGGGAGGAGATTGATGGTGGTTTCGCGCATTCACGTTTCGGGTGGACGCCTTCCTCCGGATTTCAAGAAATTCCGCGTACTTGGGGCAGGCACGATTTTGGCCATCATGGTTTGACCCACAGTTGGCACACTTGTGCTCGGCAGTCTCCGCCATTTGCTCACATCCTGCTGTTTTATGCGCTCCTGCACATTTGCCACAGCGCGGTTTCATGCGACAGTTCCATGTCCCTTGGCCAAAGGAAAGGCAATTCGTACATTACGTCACGCTTCGGCTCCCATTCAACAATTATGTTGAAGAGAGCTCCCACTTTGCAGTGGCCATTCATTTTGAACGAGCCCTTCTCCAGGTGGGCCAGATAGAGCAGATCCCGATGGTTTTGTGCTTTGGCTCGCTTCATGGGGAACACCTTGAACGGCTTGAGGTTAAGCCGTTTTAGTTCCTCGACGATGTCCTCCGGCGGGTAATCCGATAGTACTCGAGCTGCTTCGATTCCAGGAACCGTTTTGTAGCTTTGAAACCTGCTTCGATGGAGCAGACGACCCTTGTGCCCACGCTGCACAGCTTAAACAGCGGATGGATTGACGCAGACGCAATCTCGTTCCTGAGCACAGCGATCTTATTCGAAATGGTGAAGAGTGGCGGGATTTACAGCTTTTTTGGTTCCGTCTGCTCGGTGACAGTATGAACCGGAAGCGTGGCAAATCTGATGCTGGCTGCAGCCTGACTAAAAGCGCCCTGATCCAATGATCCGGGACGGCAGCATCATCATTTCGCGGTCACTTCTGAACCACTTACTTGTTAGCTGCAGTGGCGAATCTGCAGGAACGTTCCACAAACACCTGAGAATTGTCCATTTCACAAATATATGATTTCAAGATCGTGAATAAAAAATATTGAGGAACTATAAACAAAACAAAAATATAATGATGGGGCCAGTACGTCAGTGAACGTCAAATAGCTTTACACAAATGTTTAGCGAAACGAAACAAAGTAGACCGGTGCAAGAATAAAGTAGAGTCCTATTTTGTTATTTTTGATCACCTCAATCAATATAAGGCACTTCACCTCAATTAGAAAATGTAAATTTTTTTTTTTCAAATATTTGCGGCGCTGAAAAGGGATGTTGTCTTTCTATCTGGGTCAGGATTCTTCGTGAATTCCAACTCCGCCCTTATCCATATCTCTCACGTCTATTTCAAGAATTGAAATATCTCATCCCGGGAATACTACGAATAACCAAAAGCTGAAGTAAACATTTGTTCTACCCATAACAGCTTAACTGTCCCATAAGGATTATTATCGAAAAAGGAAACTGTTGTTCATTACCGATGTTTTCCACTGTGCACTGAAAATTCCATATTTTGTTCAGAAAAAATCGTTTATATACTAAAACTAGGTTGCCCTATCCATGGGCTCTGCATCGTTGTCAACCACGTATAGATGCACCATAGCTCACACGGTTACTGGCTAAAACCCATTAATGGGTACTATAGTACTCACTTTCGCTATAATCGCCACTCCTCATTTAATGGGTAAACGCAAATTACCCATTAATGAGTATGGGCCACTTCCGTCAAAAAATGGGTATTTTTTTACCCATCAGGGTGAAATTTTTTGAACACCCATTTTTGAATCATGAATAGATAAATTGATAATGAAATCGTGTGCTTTGGAAAAATTATCCGTTGGAAATAAAAATAGTCGTAGATAATCGATATATTTCTAAATATTTTTTATTGAACAGCATTAATATTATGTAAAAGTAAAGTATCAGCAAAGTGCAAAATGGGTCATGTATGCTTCGTTTCACATCTTCAAGGATGTAATCGATCTCCATAGGTTCACTTTGTGGATCGAATTCTGCAGCTTCCTCATCCAGATGGATCCTTGGATGAAAATGAAGTGTGTGGCGAGCAAAAGCCCAAAACGTAGATTTCAAGGACCCACAGCTTTTACAAAGGAACGGAATGGTATTGAAATGACATTAACGCTGGTTTTGAGGTTATGGAAGTTTTTTATGTGATTGTTTAGATCCTGGAAGTTATATGCAGCGGAGCTGCAGCCAGCAACAGGACATTCGTAACCTTAATTTAAAATTCAATTTAACAAAAAGTTTCCCGAATAAATTTGGATTTACTTACTCTCTAGTTTTTTGTAAGACTCGAAGTCCAGTTTCTATCAAAGCTCTTCCCTTTTTCAAACAATCTGAAAATGGCGGTTTTGGATATTGATTATTTTAAATTTATGTATTCATATATTTAGGAATCTTTAACATACCAACTGGACCAACTATCCACTTTTGCTCAGCTTATTTGTGGAATTGCCTTTGTTGGCAGATTTCGGACCGGATTAATTTGATTCGAGACTCAACTGAATCACAACGCACAAACGACTGAAGAGAGTTAAAGAATTTTCATAACTATTTTTCACCCATTTTCACCCTGCTAATAAGTTCTCACCGATGGGTATTTTTTTACCCATTTTGGCAAATCAAATTATACCCATTGTTTGACAATTACGTGTGGTGTTGAAAAATGCGTATTTTTGCACCCATTAATGGGTTTTAGCCAGTAACCGTGCACATGATTTTGATAATCTTCACGCTAAGATGAGAATACCCAAAATTAGGTATTTATTTTACCTAAAAATAGGTGATGTTGACAATACCAAAACTATCGGTAAAATTTAACGATAATAAACAGTAATTTTTACTGACATTTGAGTAATGTTCATTTTCCAATATTGGACGTTCTTATTTACCGAAAATTGAATAAATTTGTCGTCGCTGAAGCGACGTGGTAGTCATATTTTTATAAGCCGAAACCTAATTATTTTTCTTATTAATCTTTCAATAAATAGTTTATTCATGTCCCAATATTTGAAGGAAAAACTTTTGCGTTCTTTTATTTGATTCCAGCTTGTTTCTTGTTAAGTGCAGAATTTGGACTACTGCTCCGAATGGATAAATATATAAATTTCATGTCTTTTTTAAGCATTTTGTATAATAAAATTACAAAGAAAATATCCAATTTTCAGTAAAAAGTAGCGATAAAAAATCGGTAAATTTTTATGTATATCTTCGTTCAATACTGTTACCTAATATAAGGTAATCTGTGTTTACTCATAATTTGGGTATATGCACTTTTGAGCGATTATCGGTACTTTTCAACGATCTTTAGGTATTCTCATCTTAGCGTGTAAGACATTTGACAATTAAGGCCTAAATGCATACGCAAAAAATAGCTTGTTTCTTAAATTTATCGACCTTCACAACTTGTCTCATTAATCTACCACAGCCATTTCGAAACACAAGAGTCCTTCTGTTCGATAGAATTGGAAGAATTTGTATTACGAGAAATTTACGGAAGAAACGATTGTTTGCGTTCGTCAGTTAGGCCAAAATGCAAAATCTTTGTCAAAATAGTGCCTTCAAAACAAATCGATCAATGCCAAGGCACGACAGGCATGACAAAACAAATCAACTTTTTCACACTCGCTTCGTATCCTATAACGACATGACGATGCGAATGAACACATATGAAAGTTTTGAATGTTAAGGCCCAAACGTAATGTGGACGTAACGCAACGGAAACGGCAAGTTTGACAGTTGTCGCAGATGACGTCGGTATGTCCAATTGGAATCAACTTAGATCCAATCAATTTTCTATCCGATAAACAGGTTTAGCCAGATTGGGATATTCCACTGCCGTTGCCGTTCCGCTTACGTTATCACTGCGTTCGAGCCTTTATGCAAAACAAGTTGATGCATTCATCCTAACCGTATATTCATCACAGTGATACTGAAATCCATGCATGTGAGCTACACATGATAGGAACCGAAAACCGAATTTTAATGGGTAACATTTCACCCACTTTTCAAACCTATACACGCTTTTTTTATAATTACTGAAAACTGAGTAGAAAACGACTCAGTTTTGTTAAAAGTGGAACTTCCCCTTGTTAGAGTAGCAATAAAGTTACTCATTTCTGATTAGCTAGGTCACTTATCAAAACTAGAGTAAACATTACCCAGTATCTAATTTTATTTGTAATTTTATTTTAATGCAATCGTTGATTATTTCCGACAACTGTCCAGTTGAAACGGAAGTGTCGAAAAACTTTAAAATTGTAATTCTATAAACTGAATAACAATCTGTTCATGGATTTAATTTGGCACTTTGACATAAAATTTTGGTTGATTACAACATATAGTCGTCCCATCTTGAAAACATTTGATGGACTGAACCTTGGAATAAATCACGTTTTTCGCCTTTGACAGCTTCATTATAATTACTCTATTTTTATAAGTACTGCGCTTTTACAATCAGAGTAGCATTGACTCAGTTTGCTTGCATCAAGTTACTCAGTTTTTGACATTTACCATGGAAATACGAAACTGAGTGCAAGTTACTCTATTTAGAGTAGATTTGAACGAGCGTGTATGCAGCTGTCAAAAAATGGGTGATTAGAAAAACACGAAAATGAGCAAAATATTAACCCATTTGGATCATTTGTTATTGAAAAGTAAAGCTTCAGATAACCAACTGGCGTTATAGCGAATATGCTGTGCCATTTACCAGTGGGCTGTTGCTGACAACACTCACAACCAGAAGAAGAAGAAAGCTTCAGATAGAATTGAAACAAAAACAATTGCCTGTATTTCAGTTATTTATTATTGAATTCAAGATCTTTTTTATACAAATGTAGCGTTTTCTTCATACTTTTAAGAAAAAATACGGATAAAATTATTCGTCACGGTTTCGAAGGAATTCTCGATTTTTTCCTGTAACACAGCTCGTTAGGCGGCGCACACGCGCACACCTTCTTCGTCCATCGTTTTAGCTATCTTATTCCACCAGGTCTTCATCTGATTGATGTCTTTGACAACCTTTCCCTTTGCCTTGAGTCTCCTCTTCATGATTGCCTAGTATTTCTCAATAGGGCGGAACTGGGGGCAGTTGGGTGGGTTAAGGTTTTTCGGAACAACCTGGACCCCTTTCTCTGCATACCATTCTTGAACGACTTTGCTGTAATGACAGCTTGCCAAATCTGGCCAACACATTACGGGATGGTCGTGGGATCGAATGAACGGCAAAATTCGTTTTTGGAGACACTCTTTTTGGTATAGTTCCGACGTCATTGTCTTATTTGTAACGAAAACTTTCGATTTTTTGCCACAGCTGCAAAAGCCCTGCCAAATCATGAATTTTCGTGCAAATTTGTCGGCAAAAACAAATTTAAATTTGGCTGGAACATCCCCCCGAGCCGTTGCCAAGTAAAATTTTTGACCTGGGATTTGCCCGAAGTCAGCCTTGACATAGGTTTCATCGTCCATCAGAAGACACCCATCGAACTTGGCCAGCACCTGGTCGTATAGCTTCCGAGCACGGATTTTGGCCACACTATTCTGTTTTATGGTCCGATTTGGCTGTTTGCTAGCTCGATACGACTTGATTCCTTCCGGAGTCGAGTTCTATGGGCAGCACCGAATTTTCTGGCGAAATCACGGTCCGACAGATTGGGATTCCTCTTAATCGTCTTCAAAATCTTACCACGCAGTTTCCGGTCGACAGTTCCACTCCGACGATTGGCTTGAGGCTTCCGAATCGTCGTCAATGTTTCCTCATACCGTTTGATAACGCGCCATACGGTATTTCTGGGCAATTTCAGCTGTTTAGCTAGCCTAAATGCAGACCATAATGGATTTCCCAAATAACTGTGCACAATTTTTTCCCTTCTTTCGGCTTCCATGTTGATTGTTTACAAAGTACAGTCGATTTGCGGAATGTCAAAAATACATACGTGAAGCCGACACGTGGGTGCCAAGAACTTCCAAATCCGTCCACCAGGAGCGCCACAATATGAGCAAAAGTTTGTTCCAATTCTAAATGAAGCAAGCCTTATATGGGTATTGGCAATATGGCAATCGAAAATATTTCAACTTTTCTTTTATTTGCTCGAAAGCCTTAATGATTGCCCCCCTGGCCCTATCCAGAACAGCCCACGCGGATATACATTTTCTATAACGTTTTTCTCGACTTACTATTACGAAATCAAAGTAAAGCTAAAGTGAGGTTAAACCAACGATAAACAATTACATACTCGTGTACTTTTCAGAAATCGCAAACGTTATTTGTGATCGACCCTCGGTCCCTTTCTTTCATGTATCGTATTTTTTTAACAGATCTTGAATTGTCAAGATTGACAAAGAGAAACGTCAGTGTGATGTCTGTTTCCAGCGTTTATAAAGTACAAGGTATTATATTCGCTGCCATGTTTATGTAGTGGTACGAAAAAGCAAAAGCAAAAATAGTTATGAAATGTCTTCAGAAATGCAAAAGTCAACCAACCGCAAGTTTTTGTTTGAATTTTTGCATATAGGTATTAGGTAACTTTTGTACGTTACTTATGTATACAAATTGATTGGAGGAATACGTTATAACTGATTACTTTTGAGTCAAATAGCGCTCTTATTTGAGGTGTTTCGAAACGCGATGATGATTTTATCCCAATTTCGAGTATCCCACTTATTCAGGAATTTTTCTGATTAATGTTACGAAAAAGCTTAACTTTTTGAATAAAGTTAAAGAAGACCAATATTATTATTTTAATGACATCTGCAAAGGTACGCAAAAAATTTAGAATTTGATTTTTGGATTATTATTATCGTTAGGACATGTTTTTCAATATCACTTCAAGCCTGGTAAGAATCACTGTTTTAGGAAGATCCACATCGATCACATTTTATGTTATTGTTATCGATTAGTTTAATCTCATTTTCACCATATAACCTTTACATTAACACATATTGTTAATGATTGCCATATTGTCATTGAAAGGTTTTTTATTGTCTGCACTCGGTATGGCTTGTATACACACAAAAAAGGAAAATTGTTTTATCAAAAGTATTGCGCTTTTCTTCTAAAAAGTGTTTATTATTCATTAAACTGAAACTAAAATTATCCACTACAAAAGTTATGTATTTGATTTGAAAGTGGGTTTTTTCGGATCAGCGTGTAAATTTAAAAGTTTTTTCTTTTACCGTGAAAACTGTAGAACTGGCATATTCACCAACACAAAGCAAGTCATTGTCCTCGTCTTCGTCGTCGTTTGAAATTTTTCATAATAGTTGTCCGCGTTTGCGTCTACTGCGTGGTGTGGTTTTTTGTTCATGACCGCCTCCGTACGCATAAATGCGTTTCGTGAAAAAAAAAACTTAGAGATTCTTAGCACAATCACTGAAATACAAAACCAACAATCTATGTCTGAAGGATGGGTAAGTTTTAATTGTTTAAAAGTATTAATTGAATTAATCAACCCCTTTTTTTGCAGCCATGACGAACGGCAGCAGATGCCTCAAGTTGCTCAGCTCTGACATGGATCTCTCCTGATGGAGAACATTGCTTGACAGTTTATGTTACTATAAAAATGCGAAACTGTTTCATTACGAATTTACTTTTTATCTGTTTTATTTACATTTTTGATGAGGAAATATTTTTTATTTCAATCCAAATAGACCATTTTTAGTTCTACTGCATGACACTTTCTGGATAAAAGTTTATTTTGGAATAAAAATAATTTATTCTCCTTTGCAACGGGGCCACAGTTTCGATTTGACAGTTCTACAATTTATTTTGAAATTTTCAACTTTTAAAAGTACAGAGCAGCAAAATTTTGAATTGACAGTTTGAGGGTTTTTGTTTTGACAGCAAACCGCTTTCTACGAAAAAGAACCAACGCAACTTTTCAATTTTGGCAATGGTTTTTTTAATTTTAATAATCATTATTCTTTGTGTGTACCAACTTTCTGGCATAGAGTACAGCAAAAATTTTGTTCGTGAAAATTGGCATTTTCTTATGGTAACCTAACTTAACCGCCTATTCAGCATATTGTTATTTGGCCTTTCACCATCTGACATATTGTAAAAACTATATAGAAGATTGTTAGTTTATAGTTGTCAACTAAAAGGGTAAATGTCGTATCAATAACGGAAACGGTCGTCAACAATAAAGGAAATGGTCGAGGAATGGTTTGTGGATATGCGGGCAGACGTAATTTTTGCCATTTTGACCGAAAGTAAATTTGACAACTACTCCAGTATGGGTGAAATGTTAATCTTCCTTGCGAATAGCCCTATTTAATTTCCATGAGCAGGCGTTACTGACGTTATGAAACCGTCTTCCGTTTCCCTACTTTTCTATTGCATACAAGGTAAATAGTTCCGACAGTAAAACCATTTCTTGACCAATACTTATCATACACTCAGCCAAATAATATTAAAATTTTCATAAGGTTCAACTTATGAACGATGCTTTGGAGTTTCATAAGGCTAACTTATGAATCGAATTTGTTTCACACGACGTTGTTCTTATACACCTTTAAGCTTTCCTGATTACAAGTGTTGATAAATACTAGTGGGCAAGTCACCTGAATGCAATTTTATGAATATCGAAAGTTTATTGCGCTGAGTGTATGCTAATGCACACTACTTTTGAGCTGATACTGGCCTTATCCAAGAAATTTTCCTCCACTGTGGAAAATTTTGCAGGATTTTTTTCAAGATTATTTATTAATACGAATACTTGAGAAAATTCCCTTAAAGTTTTGAATAACAATAAATCAAATTCATGAAATACGATTACCATGCGTTTGACGTTTAAGATATATTTATAAACTTGAGTAAAAGCTCCGCAACATTGAGTAAGCTCGACTGAGCGTGTATGTGAGAATACTAATACAGCTGGTAATATACTTTACCTTGTTTTCAAAACACTTTGGTCTTTGTTTTCACAACGAGGGAGCGGCATGAGCATAACAAGATCTGTCTGCAGGGATGCCATATTTACAGACATATCTGTATATTTGCAGACTTTTAATTTTTATTGCAGACTTTTTTACCGATGCAGACATTTAACAGACATTTTATTTATGTTGCAGACTTTCACAGACATTTGAAATATTTTTTTAAATTTCAAATAAAAGTATTCGCTGGTATTCAGATTTAAAACGTACGAGGATCCGAGCAGTATAGTAGATACGGTAAGAAGTTTTGTTGAACTATGTTAAAATATTGTACACACTTAGTTTTGTTTGCCGAGAATCCAACAGCCGTTCATTTCGGCATTTCAATTTACTGAGAATCAGCGATAAAATTTCCGAGATTCGGCTAACAAATTAAAATTTTACCGATACTTAGCTAACAAACAAACATTAAACAGGGATATCATCAAAAGTAACTGCCGAGTTACTCGGCTGTTGGGCATTTTGCCGAAGTAAATTGAGTGTGTAGGTATCATTTAAAGACATTTAGAAATCCTTGACCAAACGAAAGTGGTGGACCACTTGGAGACACAATGGCCCCGGAGATAAATATCGTATAGGCCCTTTCCGAGGGTAACATGGAGTTCCTACATATGGAAGTATTCAATCCCAAGCGTGTTCAAACCCATGCGAAAAACAACTGTCAAATCGTTGGTTTTATTTGTCCTTTGCTATTAAGTCACAACGAAAATCAAGGTTCACAACTATACAAATCATATTTGAGAAACTTAGAGACTTCCTCGAAAAAAAAAACCTTCTCCTATGGTCAAGTAGAAACTTCTCAGAAGTATTGGGAGCAAGCAGTTCATGCAAGAAGAACCTTCAAAAATTAATTACCGATGTTCAAGATCATATTTACCAGAATTTCAAGACAGAACTTCCCCAAGAATCAGGAGAAGACTTATCAGAGCTTCAGGAAGAAGTAGGACTTCTCTGAAGTTTGGAATTTTTCAGAGGTTTTGGAGTTCTTCCCAGAAGTTCAGAAAAAAAACTTCCCCATATTTCAGACGATAGCTAACCAGGAAGGGCACTACCTATAATTTCTCAAAAAATCAGGAAAAAAATCCTCAGGACGATGCGTCATAGAAGTTGAGGAAGGAACTTTTCTCAAGTTCAGGAAATAACTTCCCAGAAGTTCTAGAAGAAACTTCTCGAAAAGTTAGTAGCAACTTCCTAGAAGTGATGGCAGCTTTTCCAACAGGTGAACATTCTGCATTTCAGAATAATGATTTCTCAAAATTCTTTAGAGAGAAAAGAATGAAAATATCCAGGAGCATTGGGCTTTCTTCTAATTTGAGCATGAATTTCCCAATAGTTCCGGAACAAACTTCCTCAAAGCTCTGGAGAAAACTTGCCAAAAGTTCAGAAGAAGGCTTTTCAGAAGTCAGGAAGAAACTTCAAGAACAAATTTTAGGAAATTTTCCAAAAATTTTGGAATAAAATTTTCCTTGCAGTTCCGTATGGGACCAACCAGAAGTTTGGAAAGAATAAGCTCAGGAAAAAACTTCCCCAAATTTCAGGAAGAAACCTACCAGAGACTGCACTACCTGTAGGGTCAAGAAGGAATTTTTTCAAAAAAATCAGTTAAGAACGCCTCAGAAGTTCATAAGAGGACTTCTCAGAAGTTGCAAAGAGGCCAAAAGTTTAGTTGGAACTAACCAGAAGTGCTAGAGAGCTTCCCTAAAGTTCCGAATCGATCATTCCAGCATTTCAGAATGAGAACTTCTCGAAGTTCACCGAATCCCAGAAGTTATGGTAAATTCTTTTGATAAACTCAGAAAGAACCTTTTCAGAAGTATAGGAGAATACTCCCCTGAAGTTCAGAAGAGATTATTTCGGCAGTTCAGAAAAGAACTTCTCAGAAGTTCAGGAAGAAACTTCTAACAACTTAAGAAGATTTTCCAAGAAATTTTGGAGAGTACTTTCTCAAAGTTTTGCAGAAACTTTCCTCGGAAAAAGATTACCAAATGTTTCTGGAAGGTAGGGTTGGGTTCTTAAATGTTAATTTCGAAGAAAATGAGGAGTAACTGCCAAGAAGTTCATGAGGAATTTTGCCTGAAGTTCAGGAGGAAACTTCCCAGAATAAAGCAAAAAGCCTTACAGAAGATCAGGAGACAGTTTCCCTGAAATTTTAAAGATAATCACTGACTAACCGAGTAAGCAGTCTATACAAAAATCATTCATATGACCATAATGATATTGATGATCATGAGCGATGATGTCACCTATTAAAATATAGTACACACTATCAATGGTTATTGTTGAATCAAGAAAAAGTCTGTTTTATCAAATGAAAGCTAAATTTTGAATTTAAAATACAAATACTAGCAAGAGGAAAAAAAACTAAAGAAAATTGTGTCATCTATGCGAATGCTTCAAGCTTAAGTGTCACTTTAAAAATATGAAACAATAGTGTAAGGTTCCATACAATCCAAGAAATAGATGCAGACATGTTAACATAATCACAGAAATAGCGATAATGACATAACTCGCGCTCTTATTGTCTTATTACGTCTTTTCGTTGAAAGAAGTCTAATTTTCTAAAAAAAATACAGACTTTTATAGACATTCCCAGACATTTCAAATTATGATCACAGATATTTGAAAAAAATATCTGGCATCCCTGTCTGTCAGCCCGTTCGCTGGGGAGTGCTCATTCGGCGTATGGCCTCAGACAGAGCTCGAAAAAAATGACAGCCGTCGTGAACGATGAGTAAAAAAAATATTCAGTAGGTACAATTTTCACTCCCTTCATTTTGTTCTATCAGTCACGCAATATATTCGTGTTTACTATTTTGCTATGCTCAGTCAGTCCGTTGTCCTTGTGTTCCACACAACTCATTCACACCACAGCAAAGCACACGGCTATTCAAGCCACAAGAGATTTTGGTTGTTTGACTGAATGTTCTGGTAACCAGTCATTCATTTTCGCGTTCGTGAGTGATTTTTTCTGCCACAGGATTTCAAGTATTCCCGAACATGGCTGAAGGCAAAGGAAGCCAAAAGGCTAAACGGCCGAAATCGCTACAGAGTTTGTGGGGCATTTGTTCGAGAAAAGGCATTTGCAGGATCGATTCGAGAAGTTTTGGTTTTTTTCACTTCATTGATTCTCCAAATGAATGACTGTTCTTTCGTCTTCACGGTAGTACGTTGAAATTGAATGAGTTGTTTGCACTTACGTACATTCACTGCTTTCCGGAACGAATGAATGATCAAAGTAAAGCAACACAAAACAAGTTGACTCATCTTGCACAAGAGATTCATGAAGGCAAATTTGTGTTTACTTCATGTTCGCTAAGAACAGTGCGTGATGACTAATATTTTAACTCAGTCAGGGTGCAATTTGAGAATTGAATATGATATTTTTAAGCTCTGGCCTCAGATACCGGCCCTTTCCTAAGAGCAATGACAGCAGTCTAGCTCGAACAGAAACAAGAAGAAGACGAGAGTGCTCATTCGAAAGGGACCGTAATTAATTTATGAAGGAAATGACAGAAATGAAATAAAAATTTGTACCAACCGTTCCATCTTAGCATTCTTCTTTGGCTAAAATGAGGTTAAATATCGTAGTATCTCAAACTGAAATTGATAATAACTTTCTGGTTATTTTTCAAACTGTATGGAATTGGTCGGTATCGCCATTATCATCGATTTTCTTATCTCTTTATCACCAATTACTTTGCATAGACAGCTCGAAAACCCATTTTTAACGAGCGCCATCTACGACGTTCAACCTCACTTTTGCGTTAGCTGAAGTCCTACATTTTGCTGTAGTCGGACAGATATGCTTTTATGGGCAGTGTACAGCTCCCTTAGCTCAGTCGGTAAAGTCGCAGCTACAAAGCAATACCATGCTGGAGGTGATTTACCACAAAAGTTCAACTCAGTGGACGCAGTGGTTCAACGCCGCAACAAAAAAAAATGCTGGAGGTGGCTGGGTTCGATTCCCGGTCTGGTCTAGGAAATTTCCCGATTCCCTGGGCATAGGGTATGATTGTACTTGCCGCACAATCATACTAATTCAAAAATGGTACCTGACATTGAAAGCTCTCAATTAATCACTGTGGAAGTGCACTTAGAACATTAAGTTGAGAGCAAGCAATAAGCGAATTGTGAAAGCAATAAGCTTTAAATGCTGAAAAAGAAGAAAAAAGAAATAGAAAACATTATCAGAAGAAAAAAAATCGCAAAAATAAACTCACAGTAAGCCATGATTCTAAAGGCTGTCATTCCTATCGAATCGCTTTGAAATCTTCGAAACAACTCTCCCTACTCCATTTCAGACAGTAAAATATCAGTTTCAACCGCTCGACAAACGGCACCCAAATTCCGACCATTCCGGACCAGCCACCGTTTCCGGACTTTGCGTACGAGCAAAGAGCAACGCAATGGAATATTACTTTCATCCACCAAAGAAGCGAGCAATGGCCGGAAACTTTCACCATCATCGATCAGCACACGTATTCAATGAAAATCAATACCCCAGATTCCGATTGTTCCCCCAAAAATAAACAGTAAATTTTATGAACATCCCTCGGAGCTATGCAATCCAGCTCCGGAAAGTTAAAGTCACTGAGAACTTTCCGCCGCCATCGAGCTCAAGCGATTACCTACCGATAGAATTCCCGCAAGGCCTGCTGTAACTTCGAATCCAACCTAAAACTTCCTCTCACAGGATAATACACAAAACTTCCTCCACCGACTACATTTATATGCGAATGCGACGTACGTCAACAAAACATGGAAAAGAGTCGAATATGCTGCGCTGCGAGCTATGAGCAAGGGAAGATTAGTGAGGTTAGAAAGTTTTGTTAATTTAGATCTCCATCATCGGGACGGGACAGCGGATGCCCGGGAAAAACTGAACGTTTACTTCCCGGAAAGGAAATAGGATCGTTTCCATTCCTCCGCTGTTGTGGGGCCAGTCCAGTATAAATTATTCTCCACCTGACAGGTACAGAGAGTGGCAGCTCCTCCTTCAATTACAATTGAATAACTGAATTAGTTCAACAAATCTTCTCCTCTCCGGTTTGTTCTTAATTTCTATAATTTTCCATTCCCATTTCCCACTGCGGTCCAGGGGAGGTTCTACTCAAGGCTCAATCTAATTCATCTTCCACGGACTTATACACTCCGCAAACAATGAGAAGCAGTAGCCCCGCAGAACAAATAACCTCGGCAACGACGACGATTGTGGGTGGGTGGAAAGTCAGCATGTGGCACAGTTTTTCCGTCCAACCCATTTGCCACGAAGTCACTCGTACCTTAGCTGGATGAGTGGATGAAAAATGTTCTCGGAAAGATGTACTGGCACAGCGGCATCTGTTGGTGGTTGGAAAATAATCACCTGAAAGTATGCAATTAAGTTAACATTATTGATTTACCGTTCCTTTTTCTAACTAATGGGAAGCTGGAGGATAACTCGTCCTAATTCCGGTGAAAATATTTAAGTTTTTTCCCCCATTGCCGCCAACTCAACCGGATCCTCCAGCCATTGAAAGAAGAAAACGTATTCCCTTCTATGATGTAGCATATTCCAATCAAAGCTATAAATCCTGCCTGCCTTTCCTATCATCTGCCATCTGGGAGGATATCACCTACCCGAATAACTACCGGGATAAAATCCCAAACGAGCTCATATTCCAGCTCACCTTAATGACCCCAGAAAGCCAACAGATAAGACAGCTAGCTTTGCTCTCGTCTGTCCAAGGAAAATAACCATACATCACACGGTAACATTACTTATTACGGTACGCATCCTTTGCCTCCCGTTCCACCGAAGGGGCACCGTTTTTCATATTCCACATGCAAACGGCGAAACTGGGCAGATTTTCATATATTTATCATCCTGTGGCATTGCCATCATCGGTCCTTTCTGAGCCAATGCCAACGTGGTAGCAGGTCACGTCAAAGCCGAATCCTGCCCCTTTTCCATAGTCGTTCCGTCGGGCTCATATCCGGCAGCCTGAGGAGAAGTGGCAATTCCACTGAAGGTTTTTCCACTTTTCTTCAACCAACCAACCAGCAGAGGATTGCGTTCGAAACGAAGCTTCAATAGCCGGAAGTGAGCTGAGAGTAGGTTAGCTAGGCTCTTGTGATTGCAGTAGATGGGGCAGTGGAATAGAACTCTCGAAGCTCCCGCTGGAATGCTTGCTTCGGTGGTTGGAAAATCCTAATGAGGTTATACGAAAGTTCAGAAGTCGCTCACAGGAGGCGGCCCGACGAGCGAAGAAAGTATCTTCATTTCAGGAAGTGTTTTTCCCTGTTGCCGTTGGACCGAGGTTGTAGGAAAATTCTTGCATCTCTTACAACACCGGCACGTAGCTGACATTGCTCTTCGGCTCTTCCTCTTTTTTTTTTTTTGCCACCGGAAGTAGGGTTAGAACTTTCGTTCCAACGGAAAGTGGAAAGCTCTTAAGGCGACACCAATCTGATGACGACAACGACGACGACGTGGAGGATTAACTACATCAAAGGAGTCCGTAATGGGTAGTTTAAAGTTTTTCCGCCCAGCTACAGTGATGGTCGCAGTAATGTAATCATGCGATTCGTTTGCTCCTCGCTTCTTCAAAAAAGAAAACATCCCCCTACACTGTACGCAGCTTTGCGGTGTGCTCTATGTTTAGACTATAACTGCACAGCCACTGGAGAACTCTTCAAATGCCCCCTTTGGGTGAGAAAAGTACAACCACTTCCTGAATGGAGCGTTAGTTAGGTCCGTTTGGGTAGGCTTAGAACTCAAACAAAAGTCAATGTTCTGCCGAGGGAAGGCTTCCGGGCTGCTCCCTCTTGGGAGGTTGGAAATTTCCGACTGCTAACTGGTGCCAATTAATCATTTCACCGGAAACGAAAAGATGGGTGGGAGGGACGAGAGGCGAGAGAAGCCTCCCCGACAGTTTTCATGTCGGTCGGTAGTTGGTTACTGCTAATAGGTGGAACACCGGGTGAACAAGTTGCATAAATAAATCATAAGCAGGCAGAGGTACGTACCTTCGTCATCATCTCGTTGTCTATAGTGATGTTGCTGGGCAGCAGAGAGATTCGAACATGGCACAATGCGTATGTTGCGTGAAGCTATTTTGAGTACTTGACAAAGGCAAAAACGTCCCCATGGGAACGGACAATTCTTCGTGTTGCTTCTGATCTAACAAGGCAGGCTCGGGTTGCTACGATATTCGGTCAGAACCACTGCAAAGAGAAAATTCGGATCAGTTGTGAAACACTCCTAGTGAAAAGCGAGTCTGGTGCCAAATCGGTGCGAGATATAAGAAAAAGTGTTTCACTACTTTTCGGCTATGGGCCATCTATTATAGCCAACCCATTTTATTGTAGTTCCACTTCACACTGCCTCCGAGGCTGTCAAGTCGAGCTGATAAGACATTCGCACAAGAATGAGCTTCAGAAGTGTGGCTCTATCTCTTTTCAACGCATGAACATGGAAACGAGTTTTCCAGCCTCTTTGAATGAGGAAATCCGCAATTTCTTTCAATTTATTATATACAGTGTGTCTCACAATAGGTGTCACCTTTTTTCAGTCATGGTTTACTTTAGCTGGGTAATTTTAACAGCGGAATTGATTATATCCGTTTTGAGTGTATTCTTTTGACAGCTTATCGTCGTAGATAAATAAGCGATTCCGTTTGTTTATATTTTATCAGCTACCATGGAAGTCATACGGGAGCAAGTTTTAAAATTACGTTTGCAAAAGCTTAGACCGTGTCAGATATTCAATAGCTTTAAGCAGTTCGGAGTGCCAAACGAACTGCCAGAATGAAGAAAACGATCAAATGTTTGAAGAAGCGAATAAGACTTAATCCGTCCGTATCTGGCCGTAAATTGAGCTAACAATTTCAAATGTTCACTGCTTCAATGAACAGGCTCCTCAGACATGATTAAGAATGCAAGAAACAACCTAGTTCACGGGTTGACGGAGCGTCAAAAGCAAGCCAAGGTTCAAAGAAGCTGAAATCTTTTGGTTCGGCATGGTGACTGCGAGATCTTATTTTCGGATGAAAAGCTCTTCCTCCTTCAGGACAGTCATAATCAACAAAACGATCGTGTGTTTGGCAAAAGTCTTGCCGATATTTCAAGAGATAAACTAGAGCTGTCAGAACGCAATCAGAATGTATCGAAAATCATGGTAGAGGCGCCGTTTCACGAAACGAAAAACATCCTCTTCTTTTCATAGAACTTAACGTAAAAATCAAGACTTAATATTACACCGAGCAGGTTTTGAAGAACCATCTGCTTCCTCATGCTTCAACGCTGTATGGGAATACACCATATTGTTTTCAACAAGACTCAGCTCCAGCTCACAAGACAAAAAAGACACAAGCGTGGTGCGCGGAAAATTTGCCCGATTTCAACACAAGCGAAGAATGGCCTTCACCTTCACCGGATCTCAACCCACTTCACTTATTTGTTTGGAGTTATATGTTTCAACATATAGGCCCTACGAAAGGGCTTACATTAGATCGATTCAAGAAACATTTGGTTGATATTTGGGACCAAACTCCTCAGGAAATCGTGCGTGCCAGCTGTGATGGATTTACAAAGCGTTTGCGCAAAGTTATCAAAAAAGGGTGAGAGATTCGTATTGAAATAATATGGTTTATTTCTATAACATGTCTTTCAAATGAAAAATAAATGCAACAATTTGGTTGATGTGTTTCGCTTTTTTTCATTTTTTTGTGCCACCTATTGTGAGACACCCTGTAGTTATTTGATAAAGGATGTATTCGATGGTAGGTTACTTTCATGAAATAATGATAATAGTACGTTCGCACTACTGCTTATATTACGTGATATAGAGTATCTAGATATCAGCAACTATACATCTAGTTTTCACTGGAAATAATGTACATGTCATTTGATATCAAAATACTCTATATCACGTTATATAAGCTGTAGTGTGAACGTACTATAAGTCTCCGAAAGGAAATAAAGTACATAAAATCTAAGGATATCTTTTTGAGTTTTTTTTTATATAAATGAAAAATTACTCATCTGCTTTTCGGATGAATTTTTGAAATTCTCGCTTAATTCCATCCATAATGCACAGTACTTCTGTCCACCTTATTTGCCCTCTTTTTCCAGCATTTCTCTGAACCAGGCAGTGTTTTGATTGTTTCGAAACATCACATTAATTTATGCTTGATATTTGCCTTAATTGTTTCGATGGTACGAAGATCTACACCATTTGGTAGAATGATACTTTACTCAATAAATTCGATCTTATAAACGTTATAACATTTTATGACATCACAGCTGTACAAGGTGAGTGGTAATTCATGACAGTATATTTTAGACATGTTTAACTTTGCAGGGGTAAATCACAGACATGTTTGCACTTGTTTTTCGAATTATTCGTTCTTTAATTTTCATTCGTGTGAGACTCGTGGTTTGTCATGAACGTGAAGAGTCTCTTTCTGAAAAATTTTAGACTTTTATGCATTATATTGAATTTAAAAGTATCCATTTTTTGACAGCTTCATATACTATCAAAAAATGGGTAAATGTTTACCCATTAATGGGTACTGGCGGGTTACAGTGTACGTCAGGTAGTCTAAATCAAACATGGTTATTTATCGATACAATCATCTAATACATGTTGCGTCATATTCTTTCGTATGTAAGATTGTCTATGTAATCTACATTGTCTATATTCTTCACAACTAATTTTGACCGACAGGTTCAAAGCAACTTATAAAGCTACTTGTTTGCCACAAGAAATTCTTCGTGGTGATAAATCTGACAGCTCCCATGTTAAAGTGTAGGATAAACATTTTAAAATGCTTCTAAAAAATTCAAATGAAATTCTAATTAAAAGCGGTTGGTTGTATGATGTAAAGAAAATCCAAAACTACTCAATAAGGACATATTTAGCAAAATAAAAATGAAATCAAAATAATGCCCCAATTTTGCAGTTTTGGATTTTTCTTCCATCATACATCAAACCGCTTTTAATTAAAATTTCATTTGAATTTATTAGAAGTATTTTAAAATGTTTGTCCTACACTTTAACATGGGAGCTGTCAGATGTCGCACCACTCAGCGTCTACTTCTTTTTTTAACCCGGATTCGTCTATATAGATCATTGCAAGATGGCGTCATCGATGAAGTTTTGACAGTTTAGGGAGCTTGTTTACGTCGACTTAGAATATTTTCGGTGAGATCGGTTTGAGATTTTGTGCTCTAAAGTTATTACGATTGAATTAATATTGCAGCAAACCATACACCAGTGCTTATTTTTACATAATTTCCTGAATCTGATCGTACAGAATCCGGAAAAAATCAACGATAATTTTGATTGAGTGCTTCAAATTCTAACACCTTGTAAACAAGCTCCCTGAACTGTCAAAAAAGTGAGGTTAATACATTCCGTGCAGTGATCTATTGCATACGTGGTGTGATAGGATATACACTCCCGTTTCATTTGACTCCATTTTTGAGTACAATTGTATGCTATCTGTTTTTCTCACACGGAAATGTTACTCAATTTTCGTTGGAAAGTGGATCAACTCAGTTTTTGAGAAGATCCACTTTTACGAAAATTGAGTAACATTTCCGTGAAAGAATAGTGAGTGATACCATTATTGAATAGAGATAGTATACCATTGTACTCAAAGAGTGAGTAAAGAAACAGGAGTGTAGTTCTTCCTTCCATACACTGAACCAAAACATCCTCCTTTTATCGAATGAAGCTTCCGCCGGTTCATATCGAAACATGAGAATCGCATTTTCGAAAGATAGATGCAGGCGGAGGACGGATTTCTAGAAACCAGATGACTATCGTTCGTATGATGAACAACTAATAATACGCGAGGCAAATTGACTTCCGTTCAAATTCGAATGCATGCTGTATGAAAATTGGTCATCCTAAAGTGGAATGCGTATTGCATTGGAAACGCCCTATAAGGCTTTGTGCACAAATTACGTAACGCATAAAGGGGGGGAAATGAGCAACCGTTACTTATTGTGACATTTGGGGAGAGGGGGAGGGGGTGGTTAAAATCGTTACGTAACAAAATAACCAATTTGTAAAAAAACCAAAAGTCAAATTAGCATCAATAAAATTTCCTGTGTGCCAGTTATAGTACTAGTTAAAAAAATTAAAAATTCTGGGAAAACCCCACTTTAAATACGTCAAATGAAAGCTTTCAATCCATATTTTGAAGGACTACTGAGCCAAAACTTTGTTTTTGTATTATTAATCACGTTTGCCATAACTGGAACACTGCACCAATTATCGCCTAGTTATAAATTTTGGTTCCTTTGATGGCCAATCGCATGTGTTTCTTATAATAGAAGCACTTTTATGGCCAAGTGGTGCAAGAAATCTCAAATTTGAAGGAAAATGGATTATGTCTATCTTTTGGTGTTTGACCAAATTCTAAAGCTTCGATAAATGGAGACGTACTATTTATATGTGATCTACTAAACGTAAGGTACCTTATGACGATTTGCATCATCAATTGGCGCAATTTTGTATAATTTTGCATGTATGTTTCTGCATAGATTAAAAAAAAAATTTTGACTCATGGCTTACCCATAATTTTTATTTATTCAAACAATACCGATTTTATGTTTGAACCAAAAAGAACTTACATTAATTGTTATGTTATTTATTCTCCGTGCGAGGAGTAACGATTATGATGTAGAAGGAGATGTTCGCTCATCACCATGAGGCACCAAGAGTGAACATTAATGTTTTTGGCTAGAATGAAAGATATGAAGAGAAAGTTATGATAGTTCCGCTAGTGTGCGGCAGGCTTGGAAATATGACAGATGTTTTTTAGGAAAATTGAGCGAAAAGGGCATGTGTATAGTGGTACTCGAACCAACGGCATTTTTGCCTAACATCCCACTGCGGGGTAGGTCGAAACACGGACTAAGTCCGCCACTTCAACAGGCAAAAATGTCCGGTTGGAAGACGCTCATGTACCACTGTGGCTTGTACACGGAGAAACCAAACTATCCAAAATCAAGTGTGATAGTACTCAAAACTAAGTACTATCATAAGATTACTATTTTGGATAGAATTTTGTACACACTGGTAGGTGGTTTTAACTCAACGTCGAAGTGTTATGGGTAAAGTGAATTTAACACATTATAAGGTATTTTTAAAGCAGTAAGTTTTCAACGTACGTGCGAGGCGTTTTCGCGAAAGTATCCAAATCGGAGGGTTAGGCTGTCAGTTTGTTTTGGCTGAAAATTTTTGATCGCCATTTAATAAACAACTGTGTTGTAAAGCGGAAGTGAATTTTGTTCTTGGTACCGTACCGCCCGGAGTTAAGAAGAGATGGAGCAAATAAAAAAAGTTGTGGACTCGGGAAGCTACAAAAAGTTAACCGGTAAGTGTAATTATTCTATTATTCGTGTGAATATTCATGGAGATGATCACGGAACTTCGATGTGATGTTTCACTTCCTGAAAAGAAGGACTGCAGAATAGTTGAGTTCATTGTGTTCAAACAATGCGTCAATTGATTTGAATCTGTGATATTACAACATAAACTACTAATATTCTTCTGATGCTCAAAAAAGTTTAAGCCGGATTTTCTTTTTTTACAGGAACAAGATGATTCAAGCATGAGTACCGTAACCAACTATGTAGCCGCTCATCGCAATGACCCTCCTCACATCGTGTATTGCTGTAATCGGAATAAATGTCCCTGTTCTACTTAAGATACTGTATGATCTCACTGCCATAAATCAATGGAATAAAAAACAATGCTCCGAGAGCACTAAAATAACAGAGCTTACATTGCAAATGTATTAATGTACCCGAAAATGTAACCGACAGTTCATAAAAATATTGTTTTATTTTAATTATAAGTTTTCTTTTATTAAATTTAGTGAACGAAAGTTCACTAAAGCAATTCCGAATACTTTCAGATAAATAGCACTCAATTTTGGATTATTTTTACTGTGAAGTCAATCTTCTTACAACAGTTAATTTCACTCACCACAGAGTCTATTCAGATTACTCAAAATTGGATACTCTGTGAATAACTCAATTATGACTGGTTTTACTTAGCTGTCAAGATGAGTGAAAATGACTTAATTTTCAATTGTTTGGTCTCTCCGTGTATAGTTATTCTAGCGATCTATTGTGTGCACTCTGTTAATTGATGCGCACATGGGAGAGGAACTCTCTCCTTTTTTGGGTTTGTTTTGATTTGCAACGACTGACGATCACTAACGTTTTTTCTCGCCGTCTCTAACGTAGAGACCTCGGAGAGAAACACCGTGAAGGCTGTTCTGATTTGGAATAAGCCTAAGGAACATTAAAACATTAAAAACATTCGGAAGACATCCGAATTGCAAACCAAAGCAACACTGCAAAAAATCACGTTGTCGCAACTTCTCGTTGCTTCGCACCACACACCACCACCACATCCAACAGCGGCGATGGTACGTACCTTGATGTAATTCTCTTGTCCGCCATAAAGTAACCCTACCGTCCGCGCGCCACTGCAACAAAATGTCAGTGAGCGACGGAGCAAAAAGAAAAGAAATAGCATGTGAGAAAAAGAAAGTGTAAGCTAAATTAACGTAGAAAGTTTAATTTCGTCGGTTAAGTTATTCTTAATTATATCTGTTGGCACAGGTGGGTGCGAAATGGTTTTAAATCTATGTACTTATCTTAACATATAACATTAAACATGCAGGTTTATAGAAAAACACGAACGACATACTTTAAACGAGGCACACAAATGCTCAAAGGCTCCGATCAGGTATTTGAACGCATACTGAAAAATTGTGAACAAGATCTATAATCTAACCTAAAATTAAAACCTTTTAGCATTCCTATCACCGATCTTAAAGCTAAACATCAAACGAAACATAAATTGGAGACACTAAACGTAAGTTTATTTATACCTATACCATCACAAAACTACACGGTGTTCAATAAGTTCGAATACAAATTTTCATCGTTGTGTAGGTATGCGCCATGTACATATTCTGTATTGGTATTGGTGTCAGCTTTAGCTTCATTCATACGCTACCGAATGTGCGTGGTGTTGACATTCTGTTAGTTGTTGTTCGTTTGTTACGCGCGATGAAAGAGTATCGGGACTTCGTAATTAAGCGTTTTTGAACGGTGAGCGACCCGGCGATATATTCCGGCTGCTGAAATCGCATGGGGTCAAGCGGAACTTTGTCTACACGACCATCAGGCGATACCGGAGACGTCCTCGACCAATGACCGTGCGAGATCCGGTCGGCCGCGTTCAGCGAGGACGCCACGGGTCATCAAGATCGTGAGGGAGCGAATTCGGCGCAAAAAGAACCGCTCAATCCGGAAAACGGCTGCAGATCTCAACGTTTCCATTGGAACCGCTCACACCATACTCACCAAGGACCTTGGTTTCAGGCCTTACAAAAAACGTAAGGTCCATGGCGTTTCGGAGGCTACCAGCAAAAAGCGGTTGGATCGAGCTAAGAGGATCCTCTCTCGGCACGCTGGTCAGGAGTTTGTTTTTCGGACGAGAAACTGTTCGTGCTGCAGCAGCCGCACGATGTGCAAAATGACCGGGTGTGGGCGCCATCGAGGGACAGCATTCCTGAATCCAATATAAACATCCCTCGGTTCCAAAGTGCCGCGTCGGTGATGGTTTGGGGGGCAGTATGCAAACGTGGTAAGCTACCCTTGGTGTTTATTGAAAAAAACGTCAAAATCAACGCGGCGTACTACAAAACTGAGGTTTTGGAAAAGGTTGTTGCCCCAGTCTCCGAAGCCTTTACGGCGATGAGCACTACGTGTTCCAGCAGGACGGTGCACCAGCCCATACGGCAAATGTGGTTCAAGCCTGGTGTCGGGACAATTTAACCGACTTTCTGGACAAAACTTTGTGGCCTCCCAGCTCCCGGACTTGAATCCTCTCGACTTTTTTGTTTGGTCCTATATGATGGCGAAGCTGAACGAATACAAGGTCAGCACTTTGGATCATTTCAAGACGGTAATTTTAAAAATCTGGGACGAAATGCCCATGCAGTCCGTGCGTGCCGCCTGCGACGCGTTCGAGAAACGTTTGAAGCTCGTTAAGGAGTACAAAGGGGAGTCATTCAAGAGAAATGTTGTAAACGTTCCTTGTAAACATAGCTTTCAATAACATAAATCCAAAAAATAAAAAAACATGTTTTCATTTTTTTAACAAATTTTGAAAGTGTATCCGAACTTATTGAACACCGTGTATATATGAAGTACAATGTAAATCTTAAGAAAAAAGAACTTTTGTGTATCGAAATAACGTACTGTACAGTAATTATTAAATTTCTTGATAGGAATTTTTTAACGTCACTGTCGTCGACGTTGCCTCCGTCATAAATAAATAATACGTTTAAAGAATCGGAATTCGGAATCGGAATCGGAAAAAACCCACACTTCTGTCTATCAAATACATTTCCGCAACGTTTGTGTGTGTCTTATTTTAGGTCAAACTTCGGGAGAAGGAAGACTCTGGGCTGCTTACGGACGAAGGAAAAGTGTGTTTGACCAGGTATCTGAGCGAACGCAAACTTAAGGAAACGGAACTGAAAAGCAGAGTGCAGGCTCAAGAGCGTCAACAGCGATACCGAGATGAGAAGAAGAAAACAACTTGCAAAACTTGCTCATACAAATTCCTGATGCCAAAGAACATTTACGACCACACAGTACAGTAGGACGACCGCCGCTGGAAGAACGCCAGCCAGATTTGCTTAAAAATCGTAGATATTGCCATCCACGGATCAGCAGCTGAGGATCAACGCAGGGAAGAGCGGTTCCGAAGTGTTAAAACCCTTGCCGAACTGACAGATGCGCTAAAATTCAAAGGATTAAAGAAAAGCAAAACTGGGACGTATCTGCGGTTAATGCCGTATCGATAAAGCAGCACGAAAGGAAAACGGTCAAGTCAACGGTTAAGTCAAAATGATAAGGCTCGTGTTGCCATGGGTTTGACCGCAGCCAATAAGCAAGCGCCGATTGTAATGCACCTTGAGTATCGCGTAACCCTTCCGGATCATGATTTCGTCGTTGCTCCTAAACATAAACTGATTCCGTCGGTTATCGCAGGATGTGTGATCAAACCTGGGCAGCTTGGCAGTGGTGAAGCTGTCGGGTACAGTGGGTCAACTTACGTTGCAATTCGGTCCGGAAAACATTGCTCTTCAACTGGATTCTCCCATGGTATTGATTTCCTTAGGGTGTGCGAGCTGCCATAATTTTGTGAAATCATGCGGGACCAAGGAACCATCAAACCAGTAATCATAATCACCGTGGACGGCGGGCCTGACGAGAACCCTCGTTATAAAAAGGTCATCGATGTGGCCATCCATCACTTCCAGGAATTCAACCTAGATGCAATATTCATTGCAAATAATGCTCCAGGGCTCAATGCATTCAATCGCGTCGAACGCAAGATGGCTTCTTTTTCTGGAGAGCTATCAGGTTTAATACTTCCCCATGATTATTACCACTCACACCTTGACAGCCAGCTCAGAACAACGCATCACGAACTGGAGGTAAAGAATTTTAAGTACGCAGGAGAAACACTGACTGATGTGTTGAATGACCTAACCATCAACGGGCATCCAGTGAAAGCGGAATATATTGAACCTGGTAGCTCTCAAATTGATGAGCCCGAAGTAGGAAGCTATTCAACCGAGTGGTTCTTCGTTCACCATGTGAGGACATCGCATTACTTCTTGCAAGTAATAAAATGCAACGACAGGATATGCTGCAAGGAACCACGAAGCAGCTTTTTCAGTGTGATCCAGCAGCAGTTCATACCAGCTCCAGTTTCTCTTAAACGGACACCTGATGGTTTGAAAGCACCAAGTCCAACAGACACAAACAGTTCGTTTTCATCCCTGTTTGTTCGCAATACTCTTGATTTAACGAAAATTCTTCCCAAATCACTTCTTGCATACAAGGATCTCCCGTACGACTTCTAGTGTCCATCGCAACAGGCATTGTTGAAAACAAAACATTGTAAAACGTGTTCTGTTTATTTTGCTTCACAAGTCATGATCAAGGAACATCAAAAACTGCGCATACGGCAAACGGCGATACACTAAAAAAGAGGTTCCAAAACGTGGTAAGGAGGTGCTAGTGATAGAAAACAGCGACCCGATCTGGACTGATGAAAGATTCCGACACGGAACTACAGTTAGCTGGGGACGTGGAGGGTACTGATACCTTTCCCGTCATTACAATCGAAGACCACTTGCGTCCGACTTGGACCGATGTTTACTTTGTTTTGACTATTTATTGTTTTTTTTTATTTTTTTTATTTAACCTCAATAATTCATATTGAACTGTTGTTTGTGATACATAACATTATTTTAAATTACCTGAATCACCTAGACTGATGTTTGTGAAGTTATCAAATGCTGCAAATTACCTGTTATAAACATTAACTGTTGCAATAATTCAACTAGATTTAAGTGATATGAATAAAACCGTGAACTTTTTTTTGTGATACTTTAAATAATTTTAAGACATTTGAGTAAACTTGTTGAACTGATATTTCTAACAGTTTTAAGAACATCCAGTAGCCTAAATAAGTGCAGTACAATGAGTGCAATGTTCTTTGTAATCTTTATAATAGCTTCAAGTTACTTAAATGAAATAAATGAGCTGGTGTTTGCAATCTTTACTGATTTTAAGTAACCCAAACAAAATGGTTGAAATGTTGTCTGGATACTACTACAAACAAATGAGAATTAAACAGGAAAACAATTACAACAACAATAGTTGTGATGTTTTTATAATGAGCGTTACGTTATTAATGGGAGTAACTTGATACTTATTTTTTATATACGGGTGGGAGAGGGGCTGAGGTGTAGTCCAAAATCCCCTTTTTTTGCGTTACGTAATTTTTGCACAAAGCCTAACGTAAATCATTTGAAAGGAGGATAAAAAATATTCCATTTTACATTCGGTAAAAACCTATCAATCGCTATCAGAACTGGTACCATCACGAATGAAGGATGGAACGCGCTCGATTTATACGGAGAGCAGAGGCCGAAAACAGTCCCACCACTGAAGGACAACACCGATGGCATTCTGGTATCCCCGTCGGAGAAGGCCAACGCCATCGCCAGCAAGCTCGTCGAAGCGCACAACCTTGGTGCCAGCATGGTGAGTCCCCACGAAGCTGCAGTTCAACGAACCATCCGCCGGCTCGATGAGCAAGTCGACGCCGCTCCATTCGTCGGCATCGTGACTGAAGAAGCTTTTCGTTAAGGCGCTCCGCTTCCTGGCGGGAATCTTCAATAGGTGCTTCCAGTTGGACCACTTTCCGACGAGGTGGAAGGTAGGGAAAGTTATCCCTATCCTGAAACCTGGAAAGGACCCGACTGCACCGACCAGCTATCGCCCTATCACGCTACTGTTAGCGGTCAGTAAGATTTTCGAGCGGCTCATCCTACAGCGTCTGATGATGCACATCGAGGAGCACCAAATCATCGTGCCGGAGCAATTCGGCTTCAGAAAAGGACACTCCACCGTCCACCAGCTGGTCCGCGTGGAGAACATCATCCACCGAAACAAGGCGCTATCGACCAATACGGCATTGGTCCTGCTGGACGTGGAGAAGGCATTCGACAACGAGTGGCACGACAGCCTGATCCACAAGCTGGTGCAAGCGAACTTCCCGGACTACCTGACAAAGATGGTAAGACATTATCTCACCAACCGTTCGTTCAGAATCTACATTCCAGGTGCGGCTTCCGATCTTCAATCGATCCCAGCCGGTGTGCCCCAAGGTAGCCTTCTGGGCCCAATATTGTATAACCTGTATACATCAGACGTCCCTCAGCTTCCTGCTGGCTGCAGCCTGGCGCTGTACGCGGACGACAGCGCAATTATAGCCAACGGACGAATGCCCAAAAATTACAGGACCCGGTTGCAACGAGGGGTAACCACATACGTGTTGTACCTCAGCAGCTGGAAAATCAAGGTCAACGAAGCCAAAAGCCAAGCCATCCTGTTCCGGCATCGACCATCACCAAAGCTGCTACCACCTGCTGACTGCTTCATCCAAGTCAACGGCCAACCGGTTGAGTGGTCGAATGAAGTCATCTATCTTGGCGTCACCATCGACGACAAGCAGCTGTACCGTACCCACACCGAAAAGCTCAAAAACAGGTGCATCGGGCTATTGAAGTCGCTGTATCCGCTGATTTCCCGACGATCCCGGTTGTCACGGCAGAACAAACTGGCAGTACACAACGCGATCATCGCCCCGGTGGTCAACTACGCTATGCCTGTGTGGGGTACGTGTGCCGAGACCCACAAGAAGAAGCTGCAAGTGGTCCAAAATCGGCTGCTGAGGATAATCTTGGATGCCCCGTATGACACGTGCCGCAGAGTGCAAAACTTTCCAGACCCGCATCGACGAATCAATCGAAAGCTTCATTATGAGTGCTGCGGCCTCCGAGCACCCACTCATCCGAGCGCTGGTAAACTAGGATATCAAATTATAGGTTAAGTAGGTTATAAAATTAAAACACTCAATGCTGATAGTCATATCAAAATGAAAACACATAAGAAATCAAATCACACGAACATTACAATGTAAAAATTATACATCAAAGGATGAAAAGCTTTAGCTATAACACTTTAAAACAGGACATGTAAGAAACACAAAGGACAAAATAAAATGAAATAAATCGTAATCGTAAAATCGATTTAAACGGAGTTTACATGCGAGCCACAAACAAGCCACCTGTAAATCGCTAATGATCTTCACAGTTTTGAAACAAACATCATATAAAATTTGGCTGATTGTCATACGAAACATGAATTATCGTCATACGGATCTAACCATAAGACAATCATCCGATTTCCGAATGGCTCTCGTTAAAGGGCGCAATCGATTTACTTTACAGACGATTTTGTGATGATGTTTGGGTTCAGTGTAGCCGACATTGGATTGATAGTCAACATTTCGTTTGTCAGTAGTAAAACGTCAGAATGACATTATTTATCAGCATTGGAATGAATGGTAAATTGTTATAGTTTATGTTTCACAGTGCAATCAAATCGTAGTGATGTTTCTCAACATATGCAGCGCAGAGTGCGATATGGAAATGAACAAATTATTTTTCACTACCAACATGTTATCGGCGTCAACAAAACTTCAAAGGTTGAATTGTTGAATCACTTGAGGAATATGAAAATGAAGAAACACCAGATGAAATAGAGATTAAATTACGGTAGATAATAAGTGCACAGACTCATTCTATCGGGGACACTTGTACCAGACGGACGACACGAATATTTTCCACCACAGTATACTTGAATGCTCATAAAATTTTCGAATTTGCAGACCGCAAGGTTGGTGCTGGTAATTGTTCGATTCTAAAAGCTTTCAACTTACAAAAGTTTATTACATACGAACGAACGACATTTCGTAATGTTCTCAACAAGTTGTACAAAACAGTTAATATAAGAAAATCTACATCCTTCCGTCAGTAATCCATGGTATCCATGGTAATGCCCAACAACGAATCCCAAAACTAAAATAAAGTGGAACAGCTTTTGGCGTCAAATGATGTTTTGAAATTTTCAACATCCGAAAGAAGAACAGCAAAATACGAACCTCCCGGAATAGTTTCCACAGTGAGCAACATTATTCACTGCTTTTCTCCGTTCATGTATAGTTTTCAACGCTTCAAGCGTTAAAAACATTTGCATATTTCACTCGCTTCCCATTCCCGAGATTCCCCGTTCAGTTTCGCGTACATATGTGTGTGTGTATGAGAATTCGAAAGCATGCATATCCGTAACCACACTAACAAACATCCAGCCCAGATGGTCCGGAATGGGAAGTGGAACTGCTACTAACGAGGGAACATTTACTTTCCTCCTCAGCTGACAGAAAAAAAAATGACAGAACTTCTGCGTTCCTGCACAACAAAGTTTCAAACCGAAAGGAACATTTCCGGCGATGCGAAAAATATCCATCCAGCATATGATGCACATGGCGTGGGAAACCGGAAACCTGAAGCTGAAAGCTTTCCCACATTCGAACCTCATCTCATTAATTGCATTAATTAGTACCGATGGGAGGAAAATATTGAAACTGGTGAAATCAGCGTAAAACCGTCGACCGCCACACATATGAGCATCTCTCTCTCTCTCTCTCTCTGTCTCCACCCTAGAATGCATACTAATGAGGCCACTTCTCCTCTAGAGCTGGTGCCCAAAATTCATGAGATATTCAAATTCGGAGATCCCTCTCGAGAGCCCTTCTTACACTCATCCCAAAGGAGAATTATATGCACTCGTTTCCCACTTTGCAATGAATATGTTTAAAAAGTGCAGCCTTGCATGCATTTCACATAACCTAAATGTCACCATCCTCCCCGTTGGCGACGAACCGACGAAAAACTTACATCAAAGTCCTTTTCAAAATTAAAAAAGTTTACTTCGGATGTGTCGGAATGCGAAACGAAAAAAAATGGCGCCCCAACGCAGCGGAAAGAACTCGAGAGGTAATTCGAGATTTGCCCTCTGCGGGTGGTGGGGGGATGACCTTCGGGGGTTCAGTTCTCTTTTGATCAGTTCGCAACGGATGGAATGCAGTTCCGATGTACAAAGTTCACACGAACCATGGGAGAGTCGGTTGCCGAAAATGAGAGGAGTGAATTCATATTCTGGTAATTTATCGACAATGGACCGACGGACTGGCCTTGAAAATTGGATGGATGAATATTATGTTACATTTCCGTTGCCAGTAGTTACAATAACTCGAAACTTTTTCAGCCTACTTCGGTCAACTGTGTACTCAAATTTTCCTTCTTTCATTTTCTCTCCCTACAGTGCTATCCCACCAAGACGAACCAACAGCAGCAGCAGCAGCAGCAGCAACAACAACAACACCACCATCACCACCAGATCACAACACCAACCTCGTACCGGACCGAGTACGAACTGTCCGGCTCGTACGTATCGCTCGAGTGTCCCTCGCCACCCGGTCCCCCGGCATGCTTGACCGACAACAACCGGCGAGATCCGCAGGCCCGCCTGGCACGATGTCTCCGAAATCTCTACACCGAGCTCGCCCTCAAGGAGCCGGTCCTGCCGACCTGGGTCCAGCCCGTCGCTCCGGGCCTGCTTTGTCCAGCGCGGCTGGAGCCAGAACTAAGACTGCACATCCATTCGCACGGTCTGAACGAGTGCATCTCGGTCGATCAGATCCTGGCCGCCATTCAGACCAAGGATGGACCCTTTCTGGAAGCGCCCCGCCGGGTACTGATCGAGTGTCCTCCGTGGGTTACGCGTAGCGCACTGGCCCTGCGGATATTGCACGCCTGGAGTCGGGAACCGCCATGGCCTCCGCGAGGTCAACCCGTAGCGTTAGCACTTTTTATACCGTTAAACGAAATCAAGGGATCGTTAGCCAGTTATGTAGCGAAAGAACTATTACCTCGGGGTACGCAAAATCCATTCGCATCAGGATTCGGGGGTTTCAATGCCGCGTGGAACACGCTGGAGTCGTTGAAAAGCAAGCTGCTGGTCGTACTCGACGGCTACGATGTGCAAAGTAAATCCAGAAAGAACAAATCCGTCCAGAAGGACGTGACAGATTTGCTAGAAGGACGGCTATTTCCCGAGGCTAGGGTCATACTGATCAGCGTGACTTCGTCCTGCGCAGAACTATTGCCACTTATGCAGCGTCACATCACTTTCGAAGGAATCACCTGGGGTCGGTCGGTTTCCTTGCTCGGCGGTGGCCAATGGGGTGCTCCTACGAGGCTCATCGACTGTGTTCAGGACTGTAGAAACCTGCGGAACATAGCAAGGACCTCGTTGGGCTGTCTAGCCATCTCGGCTATCTACGCAGCCAACGCAGGCGATCTTCCTACGGACGAAATCGACGTCATCGCATCCGTATTCAACTGCGTAGCTAACAACTCTTCACACACGCAGGTCACCGAGCTCGGCAGGTTGGCACTTTTCTGCTTGAAGACCAAACGATCGACGGTCAGTTCGGCGGAATTGAAAATGTACTGCTCATCACCGGAAACCAACATCATCGGATGTTTGGACAAAGCCCCGGTTTTCGGTCGAACCGCACGGAGAAAGTCTGAATTCAACTACACCACCATTTGCCCGGGTATCGCAGAATTTCTCGCAGCTAACTACATCGTATCGCTTGCCAGTAGACCAGGGCTACTCGCCGCTGAAGTTGCTGGTCTAGCCATCGGTGACGAAGTCGAACCGGAAATCCTAAAAGTACTCACCTATGCTATGTCCCTCTTGGGTTCCCGCGCTCATCTACTGCTCTCCAAGCTTACTCCACTCTGGCTAAGCCCACAAACCATATTCTCCCTCGCCGTGGCTGGCGGTGAAACCGAAGCCAACCTCACTGCCCTTTGTGAAATCCTAGGAATATCCAAGTCACCTCCAATACCTCCACTGGAAGCGAAACCCATCTGGGTTCAAATAAAATCCACCCCCTCGGAGCTGCAAGGTTGGGGTCTGGCACTCAAGAGTCCAACCTGTACGCTCAAAAACCTCGAACTAGTCTACCAGATCGAGAAGAACATGCTTCTCGAGTCCCGAAACGTTATGGACATCTTCCTCGATGCGCTGTCCAAGAACGAAAGTGTCACAACACTTCGAATAACTTCGCTGATCGAAAATGAAGTTCGAGACTCGGACATCAACTACCTAGCGACATGCATATCCAAAACCGTACTGAAACCAAGACTGGAGAGCTTTGAAGTTATTCTGACCCTGCTGGAAGAAGACCCCTGATACTGAAACTCCAATCGGTAGTAACGGGGCTTTGCAGGACGATACCACGACAGCCGAAACTCAGCAACTTGATCCTCGATCTAGGGCTTTGCACTTCACAACTGGTTCAAATCTGCTCAATGCTCGAGAAGTGCCCTCACGTTACAAGACTGTCCTTCCCGCATCTCCGTTGCGAACGCGGAGCCGTTGGCGCTCTGGCAAGTCTTCTCAATGCCCGGCCGCTGTCATATCTGGCACTCGCATCCAGTTGGGGAGCCCGAGATGATCCACCATCCTCAAGTGGCGTCAGCATGGGCTCCGGATCCGGTAGCAGCTCCGGAAACTCCGGCCTTATCAAACAATCCTCTCTAACCGGAGCACCATCGCCTCGATCCTACCCAACTGGAATTTTCTCATCACTACCGCGAGGAGTGCTGAATTCCACCTCAAATATGGGCCGCTCAGCTACTCTTCCACGGCAACCCATGGAAGGACCCCCGGACAAGCGAAGTACCGACTCTGTCATTTCCCGAACTTGGTACCCTACTCCAGCTTGCGACGGAGGACCACACAACTCCGGAACACTTCATGAGCTCCTCCTGGCAGCACGGGACTCCTACTCGCGACTCCACGGGTTGGATCTCAGCAAAGCTCAACTCTCACTCGAGGACTCCATGTGCCTGGGTGAAACGGTTCGGGTTTCCACTAACCTGCATTCGATCAAACTGGAAGGCGCGTCCCGGATCAGCGAGATCCTCCCGACGATTCTGGGTGCTAGCGAGTCACCCAGCCTACAGATGCTTAGTCTCGGATCGCCTCGCATTGCCCTGGAGGACACCGCGGTCGGAATGTCAGCACGTGCCTTGGGAAGTTGCATCACACTACGGCTGCTCAGCTTGGATGGCTGGAGCTTCAGGATAGATAACGTCAGTACTCTCGCTTCGGTACGGGGCTTCTTTTCGTTGACCTCGATTCGCGAGCTCGGCCTCAACAACTGTAGACTAAATTTATCGATGTTCAAGAGCGACCTCCAGATGCCGAACAGTGCGTACGAGTGCCGGTCGGTCGTGAACCTGAAGATGGCGGGAGCTCAGGTAATTTGCGTGCGCGGTCTTATTTGAACAGAATTTCTAAAAGTTTGTTCTCGGCAGATTATCTTCTCGGATCACGTATCCATGAAGGGACCCCATATGTTACCCTATCTGACCGGTTTCGTGAATCTACGGGAACTGGACCTATCGGGGCCTGCACGGTCCGGTCTCGGTAGCAACACATCCAACCCTTTGATTCTCTCCGATAAGGACATTGTCGGCTTCTTCTCCACGCTGAACGCTCACTTCAGGTCTGTAAATAGTTACGTTTTTGTTTTGGTTGGCTCGAACTCTAACCTAACCTCTCCCACAGTTCGCTGAACACTCTGAAGATCTGCAACTGGATCGTGCACCTGGACGACGTGAACCGGACGATGAAGGCTGCTGCCAAACTGTTCAAATCGAGTCCAATGAGCCACGTCAAGATCGACGGGATCATCGTGCTAGATCGTCCGAAGAAGCAACGGATCGAGTCGCAGTTTATGCACGCCCTGCTCGGTTCTCTGCCACAGCTGCGGTGGCTCGGCATAACCATGGCCGGCATGAACGAGGAGCAGATCGCGGCGCTCGGGACGTACTGCGCCGACATCCGGGGAATGGAGATCGATATCAGGTGAGTGGGTGTTGATTCGGGGACGTTGATGTCCTTGGCAATGTTTGTTAAGGTGGTTGAGGGCAGTTCGGTGGGGATCAGGTTAGTTGGGAATTTTCAGGCTTTTGCTGCTGACTGGGGAGGACCATATATTGTATTCTTTTGGAACGATCCAGCTTTCAAAATGATTTTGGCTTCCAAATTAGTGGTTTTGTTCATAAGAGTATCAACTCCCACCTTGGTAGCCATAGTTTTTGCGACTGCCTTAGGAATTGGTTGCTCCAAATATACTTCTTCTGGTTTCGCAGTTAAGTTTTCAATTTCATTGCAGTATACATCTAAATTTCCCACATTTTTATTAGACTTCATTTTGGCTATTAAGTTTTCCGGGCTTGCTTTTTCCTCGCGGCGGTTTTTCACGTCTGCGATTAGCCCATCAATTGTTCTGATTTGATCTGTTAGCCGAACTCTAAAGGGTGTCCCACATCAAATTGCATCACGGAAAAAAGCACTGAAGAAAAGTACCTAGTAGGCCGATCCTTTTCAAACTTTTTGACTTTGGCATATTGATTTCATTCAACTTCAATAACCATAACCTTACCCTAAACTCCAATCATCAGGTTCTGTACAACATCTGGTTGCAGCTTCTTCTGTACGGAAACCCACTTTTTCTCCATGTCTTCCTCAGATTTGACCTCCTTGGGATGCTTCCACATGAGCAGAACGCTTGCCCAATCATGTATTTCTGGGCAAACTTTGAAAGTTTCTGCTTCCTTACATCCTCCGGAACATCAAACTTGTGCTGGGCGGTGAAGAACAGTAGCCCCGGAAACTGCCGGAAGTCTACCTTAACGTAGGTCTAATCATCCATGATGAGACAATGAGGCTTCGTCAGCATCTGGGTGTACATTTTCCAAGCCCATGACTTTCCCACCGTATTTTGCCGTGCGGCTTCTGCAGTTTGTGCGTATGCAGTCCCTCTCGGATTTTTCGAAGCTTAGCAATTCGAACTACGAAGCCTGAAAGCTCCGGACCGAAGCGCTGCTAGTCCGAGAAGGTTTGTGGACCTATGTGAAGAACAACCCCGGGAACGGCGTGGACCGAAGGTGATGAAAAAGCACGAGCGACGATTTTGCTGCTACAGGAGGAGACCCAATTTGGGGTAATACGTACCACGAAACCGGCGAAGGAATTTTGGGCAGCATTGGTCAAACACCACAGGAAGGCCACTCTGTCCACTAGGGTTTCCCTCCTGTAACGGATGTGCGAGACCCGGTACACGGAAGGGGACGACATGAACGAGTACTTTACACCGATAGAGGATCTCTACAGCGCAGAAAAGGACCTGGAAGAAGACACTATGGTGGCCTTTGTCCTGCGAGGATTGCCGAAATCATTCAAAGCACTGACTACTCCCTCGAAACGCGAACGAACAATGGCTTGACGCTGAACCTAATGCGGGAGAAGTTGCTGGACGAGGTGAGTAAGCAAATCCGTAGCGTTGCCGGATGAGGCAGCCTTGGAAACGACATGACGGAATCAGATTGCGTGCCATAACTACAAAAAATATGGCCACAGGTAACGGGACTGCAAGCAGCTACAAAAGAGCAAATCGGACCCAAGAAGCAAAACGCGAAAACCACCCGGAACACGCTGACCGTCGGAGGAGGCGAAACGGAGAACGATTGGATTATCGATTCCGGGGAAAGTTCGCACATGACTTCCAACAGGGATATCTTTGAGGACCTCGAACGTAGAGCTGGCAGAAGCATGAACAAAATTCGTTTCCACAACGTGATCTACGTCCCGAAGCTGCCAGCGAGCCTATTGTCAGTGCTTGCTATGACCAATCGGAAGGCAAACATCGAATTTGTTGACGGAAAGGGCAAAATCATCGTCAATTGCAACGAGATCGCCGTTGCAACGAAGTCCAAAAGCTTATATCGCCTTAAAAAGCCCAATTATGGAATCGTCACCAAGCGAGCATCTCACAAGCGAGATTGCCAACACACAGAAACTGATCACTGGAATGAGGGTGGCTAATTGCGGAATACGTGAAGGCTGTGAATGCTGTGTGAAATGCAAGCAGGCTCGAACTTCCTTCCACAATACCACCAAAAAGAAGACCAGCGCATCGTTAGACCTCATCCACTTTGACGTGAATGGACCACTGGAGACGCCCTCGGTGCGTCGATTTCGTTATTTTGTTACAGAAAGTCATTGAAATGTGTAGGTGCATGCTGATGGACGCCGGAATGCCTACAATATTCTGGGCTGAAGCTACCACTACGGCCGAGTATCTACAGAACCACCTACCTTCGCGTGCTGCGGATATCACACCATACGAGCTTTGGTGGGGACGCAAACCGGACGTTTCTCATCTGAAGGTATTTGGGTGCAAGGCATTTGTCCATGTACCGAAGGAAAAGCGAAGCATACCCAAGACAAGTCGAAGGAAATGACGTTCGTTGGGTATTCCAGGAATCACAAGTTCTACAGGTTCATCGATATTGCCACTGACATCTGGCTGGTCATCAGCCGAGACGTTCATTTCTTGAGGAGGAGATGGTCCAACCCGGTACGCACGTTCCCAAGCTGGAGGAGGAGTCATACGAAGACCTTCTGCAGCCTTTACCTCCCATGCAAGCGATGAGCCTTGAAGTCAAAGCCTCGCATGAAGCAGACGTTAGTGACAACGACGACGAGAATTTCGATTCCTATGATGAGGGACGGAAGAACGTCGGATGCAAAAAGCTTTACTAGCGTAAATTGGACGAAAAAGGACAAGTCACACGTTATAAAGCAAAGCTGGTCGCAGCAGCGTTTAGTCAAAAGTTTGGCACTGACTGTGGCCAGGTGTTCGCTTCAGTGGCCCTGGTGGTAACTGGTAACTTTTCGCACTTTGTTAGCCATTGCAACTCGTCGTCAACTTCGTGTCAAACACGTCGGCCATCAAGACGGCGTACCTGTACGGGACGCTAACGAAAGACGTTGACATGCGTCAACCGACAGGGTTCGAGACTGGAGCTCTGGACAAGTATGTCAACTGAAGACGAGCCTCTACGGACTGAAGCAGCCCGGACGGATCTGGAACGACGATTAAAGGAAGTTCCAAGAAGCTAGGTTTCATCAATCGACCACCGACGCGTGCCTGTACGTACGAACCACGGACAACAAGCAGGTGTTCATCAGGCGTTGTATGTGGACGACATGCTAATCGTGTGCGAAACTGAAGCTGAATACGGACGCTGTCCCTAGGTGCGTTATCGAAGCAGTTCAAGACGAGATCCCTCGGTGACGTGGGCAGTACTTGGGCATCCAGGTTGAGCGAGTAAATGTTGGACGGTTCCTGCTCAACCAACAATGCTACATCCAACGAGTGACGTCGCAATTCGGGCTCGAAATGGCAAAACCATCACTGATTCAGATGGACCCTGGCACTTCCAAAGCAAAAGAGGAGGAGGAATGCAAGCTACCAAACAATACTTCGTACTCCAGTTTCAGTAAGCAGTGGAATATGCGTTTGTGGGGAAATTCGAATAACGCGGAGGATTTAATAACGGTTGAATTGAAAGATTTAGAAAAGTAAAACACGTCTCGACAGGTTGGCGGTTGTTTGCTAATGTTTTCTACACCCACCGCATGGAGCAAACTTGCAGTTGTGGAGACAATACAAGGGGTGCGCTGTGGAGAACCTGGGTGCATTACCTCTCCTCACTCCTCCTCAATGAACAGTAGCTCCGTAATCGCTGCAGAACCAAGTGCTTCACAATACTGCATATATTTGGTCGCCTCTAACGGCCCTAACATCCGCTGTCATGCTTTCACGAGTTCGACAACCTTTCTGGCACACAGTTGCTGGATGAACTTATGTCTGGTATCGATGTGTGCAGATTTCAACACGCCCTTTCACACTTCACGAAGCACAGACCAGCCTTGGTTGTCCTCGCGAATCACCGTTGGCTGCGCTTAAGGTTGCCCGAGATCACTCCCCTCACCAGAGGGCCTCTAGCAGCCTCACTCAAGGCCACATACTCGGCTTCCATGGACGAGGCGTGATACTGCCTTGCTTCCGGCTCGTCCATGAAATCACCGAACCGCCATGAACAAGAACCCACCATTTCCGACGTTGATTGCCGATCACTAGGGTCGCCTGCCCAATC
>JASCZW010009769.1:0-40398 GCA_034211315.2 Aedes japonicus
GTATGCAACCAACTGAGTATGTAACGGCTCCCCCACCACCAAACAGCGTTATTCCAGATGATGCTACCATCGATGTACCACCGTTGCCATTCCAGTATGCACCTTCACAAGGAGCGATTGATCCTTCCCCTCGTCATCCCCGTGCTAGTGCTAGAGTCAGACGAGCACCTGCCCCAAGACAGCATTCGTTGCCATTCAATGTTGCGGATCAAGGCTCCGTTCCTTCTCCAGTGCGGGAGGTGCGAATACCATACAACATGAGACACGGGGACTCTCAAGTACATTCAGTGCCGGAGCTTGGAAATCATATCACTGGCATTAATTCAGGACCCTCAGCAATGCAAATAGCAGCCCGCCGCGCGATGTCTCGTGATCTCCCAGATTTCGATGGAAACCCAGAGGACTGGCCTATATTCATCAGCCAATATAACATCACAACCGAATGTTGCGGCTTTAGCACCGCCGAGAATCTCGTTAGGCTACAACGGTGCTTGAAAGGCCACGCTCGAGAATCAGTGCGCAGTCGACTTCTGTTGCCTGCATCTGTGCCTCAAGTAATAGAGACACTGCGAATGCTCTATGGACGACCCGGATTGCTGATTGACACTCTGTTGAACAGAGTACGCACTACGCCAGCACCGAAGATGGAGCGTTTGGAAACACTGATCGAATTCGGAATAGAATTACAGGGACTCTGTGACCATTTGCAGGCAGCCGGAGAAATTGCGCATCTCAACAACCCATCGTTACTACAGGAACTTGAGGACAAGTTGCCCTCGCAATTGAAGCTCCAGTGGGCCATGAACAAGCAAACCGTGCCCGATGTGACGTTGCAGACACTAGCCACCTACATGTCACAAATGGTCTCTGCGGCGAGCCAAGTGACTAAACTCGTGGGATATTCTAGCGGCTCGGCGGATGGGTGACCGGAGGAATAAAGAAAAACAAAAGGAGAAAGCGCAACTGTATACGCACATTTCGAGTCATAGAGAAAGTCAAACGAGCATCAACGCGAACCCCGGAGCTACAGTGCGCAATTGTGCAGTCTGCAATAAACCGGAGCATCGAGTAAAGGATTGTAAACAGTTCTTAGACCTGAGCGTGGAGAACCGCTGGCGTAGTGTTCACAACCTGAAACTGTGTCGAACCTGCCTCAACCAACATGGGAGAAGTCGATGTCGATTACCAACAAAGTGTGGAATCGACGGATGCGAATACAAACACAATCCGCTGCTCCATTCTAAAATGGTGAATGCGACCCAACACGTAACAACAGCTGAAAGCCATTCGCATCGGGAAGAAGAATCCAAAACTCTGTTCCGAGTCATTCCCGTAACACTGCAAGGAAGAAATGGCAGCGTGCATACACATGCTTTCTTAGATGACGGCTCCTCTTTAACATTGGTGGAAAAATCAGTAGCCGAGCAATTAGGAGAGTCTGGACCAGCAGGAGCGTTGTACCTTAACTGGACTAGTAATGTAACGCGCTGTGAAGCAGATTCCCAGGAAATTGCTTTCAAAATCTCGGGAGTAAATGGAGGAAAATCCTTTCTAGTTCAGACAGCTAGAACAGTATCCGAGCTAAAGCTTCCAGTACAGTCACTCAACCTAGAAGAGCTATCCAAACAGCACTCACACTTGAAAGGACTTCCGATTGCCGATTACGAAAACGCTGTGCCACGTGTGCTCATCGGGTTGGACCAACTGAATTTGTCGATGCCGCTGAAATGCAAAGAGGGACGAAAAGGAGAACCAGTAGCAACGAAAACCCGCCTCGGATGGTGCATATATGGTGGAGGTAGCTGCGCAAAATCTGCGGGAGTGAGCTGCCATATCATGGAAGTTCATCCCGACAAGCATCTTCACGACATAGTTAAGCATTATTTTGAACAGGAAGATGCCGGAACCAAACCCAAGGTTGAATTGTCGTCTGCAGAAGATACGAGGGCGAAAAAGATCCTAGCCGACACGACCGTGCGTCGGGGTGACAGGTTCGAGACTGGCATCCTCTGGAAGTATGATAATTTCGAATTCCCGGAGAGTTATTCACTTGCACTCCGTAGATTGGAGTGTCTTGAACGCAGAATGAGTCGTGATCACGCTCTGAAAGAGAACATACGCCAGCAAATTCAAGATTACCAGACTAAGGGCTATGCTCATCGCGCTTCGGAAGAAGAACTTTCGGGTGTCGATCCACGAAGAACATGGTACTTGTCACTCGGAGTTGTTACTAATCCCAAGAAGCCTGGTAAGATCAGATTGATCTGGGATGCAGCTGCCAAGGTAGATGGTATTTCTCTCAACACCGCCCTGCTAAAGGGACCCGATATGTTGTCTTCTTTGCCGGGCGTTCTATTTCGATTCCGAGAAAAACCAGTTGCAGTGAGCGGTGACATTCGCGAAATGTTTCACCAGATTCGCATACGACCTGAAGACCGCCACGCACAGCGCTTCTTGTGGCGGGAAAATCCAAGTCAGATACCGGACATCTTTATCATGGATGTTGCAACGTTCGGCTCCAGTTGCTCGCCATGTAGTGCGCAATTCGTCAAGAATTACAACGCCTCGGAGTTCTCAGCAGACTATCCAAGAGCATCGGAAGCCATAATCAAAAGCCACTACGTGGACGACTTTTGGATAGCTTTGACACCGTCGAGGAAGCACAAAGGGTAGCAACTGAGGTGAAGTTGATCCATCGAAAAGGCGGATTTGAAATCCGTGGGTGGTGCTCTAATTCGCCTGATGTACTCCGCCATCTTGGAGAAACGGCAGCTACGGAAACAAAAAACCTGAGCATGGATAAAAACGACGGAATAGAAAGAGTCCTGGGGATGCTGTGGTTGCCTTCTGAGGATGTTTTGGGGTTTTCCACAGAAATGCAAACGAACGTCGCTGCTATCATTAACGAAGGCCGACGACCTACTAAGCGCCAAGTTCTGCGATGCGTCATGTCACTATTTGACCCTCTCGGACTGTTGGCCACGTACACAGTGCACGGCAAAATCCTAATCCAATCCATTTGGCGCTCAGGAAAGGACTGGGACGAAGAAATCGGAGATGTGGAGTTCAACCGTTGGACAAAGTGGATTACAATCATGCGACAGATCGATCATATTCACATTCAACGCTGCTACGTTGGGAAAACCTCTTCTACATCAATCCGTTCTATCCAGCTACACATCTTCGTAGACGCGAGTGAAGAAGCGTACAGTGCTGCTGCATACTTTCGTTTCGTCCTTGTAGACGGAAGCGTCATCTGCAACCTAGTCACGGCGAAGACGAAAGTTGCACCTCTAAAACCACTATCAATACCCCGACTGGAACTGCAAGCGGCCGTACTCGGAACCAGGTTGGCTGCCTTTGTTACCGAAAACCACACCTTCTGCATTGAGAAAAGATTCTTCTGGTCGGATTCCAGCACGGTCCTCGCTTGGATCCGGTCAGACGCCCGTAAATACCGACAGTACGTCTCTTGCCGCATCGGAGAAATTCTTTCACTAACAGAAACCAGCGAGTGGAGGTGGGTGCCGACCAAATTGAACACTGCTGACGAAGCCACAAAGTGGGGACACGGTCCGTGCTTATCGCCAGAAGGAAGTGGTTCCAAGGCCCCGATTTTCTATACAACTCTGAGCTACAATGGCCAATACAGAACTGCCTAAAGAACGCAGTTACGGAGGAAGAACTTCGATCCTGTTTTGTGCACGGAGTCACTGTATACGAACCAACAGTGAAATTTGATAGGTTTTCTCGATGGACGCGACTTCTGAGAGCAATCGCTTACACACAACGATTTATACGCAACGCTCGTGGAACTAAAATGCAGCGAGATCTGACACCATTGAATTCCGTTGAGATGGGAAACGCGGAAAACATCCTTTGGCGACTTTGTCAGCAAGAATCGTACCCAGACGAAATTTGTCAGCTGAAGGCCGGTAAAACCGAGGTAGATAAATCGTCACCAATCTTCAAGCTGTCACCGTACGTTGACGAAAATGGAGTACTGAGGCAAGACGGACGCATTGGTGCAGCGTCTAACGTAGAATTCAACGTAAAATTCCCGATAATCCTACCGAAGACGCATCGTATCACAACTCTACTACTAGATCATTACCACAGGAAAAACCACCACGTGAATGCTGAAACCGTTGTAAATGAGGTAAGGCAAAACTTCTATATTCCCCATCTTCGGACAGAAATACGTAAAACGGCACACTTATGTCAATGGTGCAAAATCAACAAGTCACAACCATCTACGCCGAAAATGGCACCGCTACCTGCTGCCAGATTAGCGTCGTTTGAACGTCCTTTCACATACGTCGGAGTTGACTTTTTTGGGCCGGTCTTGGTGAAGATTGGTCGCAGTCAGGCAAAACGCTGGGTGGCCTTGTTCACGTGTCTAACCATTAGAGCAGTGCACCTAGAAGTTGCCCATAGCATGAGCACGGAAAGTTGTATTACATGCTTTCGCCGTTTTGTTGGGCGTCGAGGAGCTCCTTTGGAAGTTTACACTGACAACGGCACCAACTTTCAAGGCGCCGAAAGAGTGCTTAGACAACAAATCAACAATCACTTAGCGGAGACCTTCACCAACGCCAACACCAGGTGGTTCTTTAACCCTCCCTTAGCACCGCACATGGGTGGATCCTGGGAGAGGTTAGTACGGTCGGTCAAGGTCGCCATCGAAAGTATCGATACGGGAAGAAAGCTACACGATGAAGGATTCCTAACTTTACTAGTTGAAGCCGAAAGTATCGTCAACTCTAGGCCACTGACTTACTTACCTTTGGAATCAGAGGAGCAAGAGGCCCTAACGCCGAATCATTTTTGCTTGGGAGCTCCAGTGGAATCAGGCAACCCGCCGCAAATCCCACGGATCATCGGGAAGCAGTCCTAAGCAGCTGGAATCAAATCCGTCATCAGCTAGATCACTTTTGGCGACGTTGGCTCAGGGAGTATCTGCCGACGATCTGTAGACGGACAAAATGGTTCAGCGATACAAAACAAATCAAAGTAGGAGATCTAGTGCTCATTGCGGATAACTGCAAACGGAGTAGCTGGATACGCGGACGAGTAGCGGAAGTACAACCGGCACCAGACGGCCGGGTGCGACGAGCCACAGTTCAGATGAGCTCGGGATTCATAAGAAGGCCAGTTAGCAAGCTGGTCGTGCTAGATGTCGATTATCAAGGTAAAACTGCTCCAGATACGCAGTGTTACGGGGGCCGGAATGTTGCTACGCAATCTGGCAACGCTGGTCATCTCACCGCCGATGGACATGCGTGAGTTCTCTCACCTCCTACCAGTGTACTTTGACAGGCTCGATGTCACTTGAATGTCAGGGAAGAAACGGAAGAAAACAGTGAAATAGGACAGAAAGCGCGTGTCACTTCAGATCGATAGTTATACATTAGAATTGGTCGTTATTTGCGTAATTATCTAAACTTAATTATAATTTATCATATATATTAGCAAGGACTTTTTATATTTAGTGGAAAATTAAACCTAATAGAGAAAAGTAAGCTATAAAATCTATTATTCTAATGTATAAACAAACTTAACCTAAAATTGATCCCAAATAGGCCTACACTCAATTCTTGGAGATAGTTACACTATAGCAGACAAATATATATAAGCTGCTAAACGTAAGTCTTCTACACCTTATTGAATCCTTTGTTTAAAGCCACTGTTATTGTTTACAGACTGCACTGCAACCTACATATTGAAATTATTCTAATCTAAGCCTATTCTTCAAAGCCTACACTAAATTGTAAGTCTATATTCCTATATTACTATTAGTTAAAATTTGTAAACGCTAATAAAATAAATACTTCTAGCTTGAGCTGATCTGGAAAAGAGAGTTTCCAACCGCTAACGAACGTGTAGAGCTTTGTTCAACCGAACATTACTACTTAAGGGAAACTCAGGGAGACTTCAAGCTCTCATGCAACTTCAGAGAAGTAAACTTAAGAAGTTCTGTGTTTAAATAAGAGAAGTTTCCAGATAACTTCAGGAAAATTTTGCAATAAGTCTTGAGGAAATTTTTTAGGTAGCATTCCGCACAAAATTTGAATCTCGGCAACATCTCGATAACATTTGTCTTTGACGATTTCTAGTTACAGTTTTGAACATGTTGGTGATATCTTCCAAGAGGGATGCTTGTTAAATCTCGATCAAAATTTTCAGTCAACCAATCAATCAAACTAAGCCAAATAAAATCAAAAGAAAACTACTCACCCAAGCGCCACGTTGTTCGTTCCCCGCATGCAGGCGATGGTCCACACGCGTTCGAAGCCGTAGTTCAGCGACGTCTCCAGCCGGTACGTGCCCGAATGCCAGATGCGAATGGTTCCGTCCTCGGAACCCGTCAGCACGATCGGCAGCTCCGGATGGAACGAGACGGCGGAGACATTCTGAGCGTGCCCTTCCAGCGTTTGGACGCACGTTTTATTCTGGTAGTCCCAGATTTTGACCAACCGATCGTCGGCACCGGATATCAAGTAGGGTTTGTCTCCTCCGTGGTAATAATCGACGCAGTTCACACCCTTCTCGTGCCCTTCGAGGGTGAAGTTGGGCACATTGGAACCCAGCTGCCATACCTTGACGGTCCGATCCAGTGAGGCGCTGGCGAATGTGTTGTTGTCCTTGGGATTGAACACGATTTGCATGACGTAGTGTGTGTGACCTTCGAACACCCGCTGCATGGACCACATCTTCTCCCAATTCCACAGTTTGATAAGCATGTCATCGCTGCTGGTCAGGATCAGCGGCTGTGTCGGGTGCACTGCAATGCAGCGGACATAATCGGTGTGGGCTTCGAACGAGTGGACCTTCTCCAGGGTGTTGTAGTTGAATACTCGCACCTGCATGTCGTCCGAACCGGTGATGATCCAATTCTTGCGAGCGACGAAGCGCGCACATCGCACCGGAATGTCGCACACTTCGAAGTCTTTCACCAGCTGCTGATTTTCGTAGTTCATCACGTGAACGTGTCCATTGTAAAGAGCGCAGAGCATCCATGGTTCCGACGGGTGGAGATCCACCGATTTCACACGATCCGAGCGGGACGTTAGCCGCCTCTTGATGTCCAGTCGCAGTGGCTGAACGATGGAATTGTAGAATAATTCAAGGATTATGATCATTTCAATAAAAAACAGGATTATGCGGTGAATATGAGCAGATACTAAAATTAATTCCTTCCCCCGACGGCATACACAAAAGCTAAAAACTTTGAAATTTCCCCCGAAAAAAAAAACAGCTTTAATCATCGCAAGAGAAAAAAAACACTCAATAAATTCATCTTCGACCAGCTGGTCTCTTCCGCTTCAAGAGTTCCGACGACGCGTTGCTTCCAGTTGACTTGCCACAATCGTCAACATCATCATGATTCACAACGCGCTTGCCACCCGACGGCCTGCTCTTCAGTGGATTGTTATCTCGCCCGAGGAGCAACCCATCGCATCATCTTCGTTCGTTTCACCTCTTCCAACCTTCTCCCGGACCGGAACTACATGATTTAATTTGCTTCCAATTTTTTCCGAGGTTAATTCAAACAAAATTTCACTATTTTACTTCGAAAACGGGGAGCACCCCATGGAACTGCGGAAATTTTCCAACCACTTCCAGCTCGACAGACCCGGAGCACCGAAAATCGACGGAGGAAGGAACACCCGAGCCGAGCAAAATTTCATCATCACTTCCTTTCCCCGTTCGAGAAAAAAAAACACCACACCACTGGAAATTCCACCCGCAATGCATACTACACCGGTGAAACTAACCATTTTCACAAATTTTCCGCAAATTCAGACACTATTTTCCACCGAAAAATCGTTCCAGAAACAGCACCGACATGGAACGCGAAACACAACGAGCTATCCGGGAGAAAAATTCACCGCGATCCGAGTTTAGACGTGGCTCGAAATGATGATGTTCGTACGGAGTGGAGAAAGAGAAACGTCAAATGGGCAACTGAAAACGGTGAGCTAGTGTGCGTGTGTTGGACTGTCATGCGATGCATCATCAGGGGAACGACGACGGTAAGCTCACACCTAGAGGCGCTCGCGTCGGGAGGAAGTTCGATTGGATGCGTGATTTTCGTTTTCGATTAGCATCCCGAATAAAAAATACAATTCGATCCAGCGGTGGGTATCACAACAATGAGACACGTTCTAATATAGATAGTATATTGTATTATAATCGAATGCTTCAATTATCGATCCAATAAAGTGACAGTTCAACATAAGGGAACATTTAATTTAATGGTGATTTTACCGATTTTAATTGTAAAACAAGTGTCGCGATAAAAGCAAAACTGAATTGAGGTTAATGGGGTAAGATTATGAATTTAATTATGTTTACTTTTTGTTCAGGATAATTATTGGATGGGTATTCCGGCCATCGATTCCCTGAAAAATGCTTGCGAATCATGGTTGTAGTTTTTATTCATTGTCAAAATGGTGAATAGCGAAAATATGTAAATGGAGAACACTGTGACTGTGGACGTTGAGCCTATGCTCATGATCAACAATCAATATGACAATAGATTTTTTAATTTGACTCACTGTTGTAGAACCGCTTGATCCCAAATACACCTTGCAGCTTGCACCTAACAAGACATTTTTGCGCTTTTGCTACTACATAAAAGCTCTGTTTTCGTTTTAATTCGTTTTGTTATTTTGACGTGAGTTACGTTATTACGGGCGAATCGTTGTGTTTGGGACCAATGTGCTGGTACTTCCTGAGCCAACAATTATATCAATTTTCTTTTGGTCATATCCAGCCTCTAGTTCAACTAGAAATATCCATTGGTATCCAATATCTCTATTATTGAAAGAATAGTTTTGTTTTCTATATCGAATAAGTGAAAAAAAAAAGATCTGGTAAGATTGGACCACTGATTGGGTGAACATGAAAAAAAAATGAACACATTTTCTCCAGTCTTACAAAATATTTAGAGTAAATTAATGTTTAGTGCATGCTAGAGCTGAGCTCGCGAGTGAATCAATAACCTCGACAATAATTATAAATATATTAGGAGTAAAATAAGAACTAATAAAAATGAGGAAAACACAAGGGGTGAGTCGCTCAGCACAATATCTTTTGTGCCCATTTTTTTAGTGTGCCTCTAAACGATACGATGTTCCGATCCTAGTGCCAATAGGTGCCCATGTGTGCCACAGTAATTTGACAGTTCAATCGTTATGTTCTGGCTACCGCTGGCAACCAGACGATTGTTTTGTTTTGCTTTGTAAAATTTTTGCAAGCGATTTGGGTTTCGATAAAGATTTTTATTGCGGAAATCAGCGGATAAGACAGCAATTTTCAGTGTCCTTTTTCTTTGGATGTTGGTTTTTCCAGCTGATGCGTTGTAAGCTTCGACAAATATTTTAAATTTTCACTGACCGTATATGTTTGACGTCATTTCCTTGATTAAAATTCTATCATTCAGAAATGAACATTATCGATATGCCTGGTGAAGCTGTAAATGTGCCAGTTTCCTCACTCATCCATCAACAACGACAACCTTGATGTTTGCTCATCCGTTTGGCAAATAGGGCATAACGCCTCCACCCGAAACGTTCCACAGCCGTTAGATTTTTTTTAAAGTGTTTCAGCTGCTCCAATAAGGCATCAAAAGCCGAGTTCTCAATACGTCTGGCGAAAGAAAGTTATTGTGAGATAAAATTATGATTTAATCTTAAATACATTTAAACGCGGTTCTGCAGAAGGTGGCAGTTGTGATATTGGGAAATTCTTTATTCATTTTTTGCGCATGATATTGGCGAGATCCAGGAGTCACATCACTTCTCCGCTTAGAAACTGAAATTTATCTGTGTTTCCTACTTAATATCTTCTAACGAAGTTCCACCAGCTGCAACATCTTCACGAAGGTTCTCAGTCATGATCGTCTTCTTCGATTATTCGGATCCTATCAATGATAAACTGACCCAGTGACTGGCTGCAGAGGTTTTGATTTTTCACAATATTCCTGATATAGATGTGATGATATTCCGCCTTCAATTCGCTTCAAAAATGTGCCTTTAATTGAAGCTTTGTAGTGGTATCATGTCACGACCTGTTAATTTGATAACTTACCTCATCCATTGTTCCACTCAATTTTTTGCCTCAACAAACTAGAAGCTATGAACTGGAACTTATGATGAATTTTCTTCTAATACTTATTTCTGTTTCGTGACAAAACAAACAAATCAAAACAACACCACAACAATGTATAACGTCAATTATCCAGGGTTGCCAGGTTATATCTTTGACAAGTACAGATGTCAAAAGTGTGCCACAGAGTGCCACACATGTTCCGTTATAGTGTCAGATTTTTTACTACGGCGTGCCTGGAACACTGTTCTGAGCGACTTACCCCTTGCAATTTTCTTTTGGTCATATCCAGCCTCTGGTTCTACTAGAAATATCCATTTGTAGCAACCTTGTGCACACTGTCCTACCCCCAGAATTGAAATTTTATTTGCGTGCATGATGAATTGTCACTTTGACGAGTTTGCGTTCGTGCACATCCGCTAACGTCCGTCGTAGCCAGGGATGCCACATTCACAGACATGTCTGTAAATTTGCAGACTTTTGATTTTTATTGCAGATTGTTTTAACGATGCAGACATTTAGCAGACATTTTATTAATGTTACAGACTTTTACAGACATTTAAAATATTTCTTTAAATTTCAAATAAAGGTATTCTCTGATGTTTAGATTTAAAACGTACGAGGATCTGAACAGTATAGTATATACGGTAAGAAGTTTTGTTGAAGCATTTTAAAATATCGTAGGTATCATTTAAAGTAGAAATCCTTGAAGAAACGAAAGTGATGGGCGACTTGGAGACACAATGGGCCCGGAAATAAGTATCGTATAGGACCTCTCCGAGGGAACATGGAGTCCCTACATATGGTAGTGTTCAATCCCACGCGTGTTCAAACCCATGCGAAAAATTTATGTCGAAGCGTTGGTAATATTGGTTCTTTGCTATTAAGTCACAACGAAAATCAAGGTTTACAAAAATACAAATCATATTTGACAAACTTAGAGACTTCCTCGAAAAAAAACTTCTCCTATGGTCAAGTAGAAACTTCTCAGAAGTATTGGGAGCAAGCAGTTCATGCAAGAAGAACCTTCAAAAATTCATTACCGAACTTCAAGATCATACTTACCAGAATTTCAAGACAGAACTTCCCCAAGAATCAGAAGAGAATTTATCAGAGCTTCAGGAAGAAGTGTAGGGGAGAAGACTTCTCTGAAGTTGGAATTTTTCAGAGGTTTTGGAGTACTTCAGAAAAAAAACTTCCCCAAATTTCAGACGGGAGCTAACCAGGAAAGGCACAACTTATAATTTCTCAAAAAAATCAGGGAAAAAAAATCCTCAGGACGATGCGTCAAAGAAGTTGAGGAAAGAACTTCTCTCAAGTTCAGGAAATAAGAAGTTCCGGAAGAAACTTCTCGAAAGATTAGTTGGAACTTCCTAGAAGTGCTTGGCAGCTTTTCCAAAGCTCAGAGGAGAACATTCTGCATTTCAGAATAAGGATTTCTCAAAATTATTTAGAGAAAAAAGAATGAAACTTTCCAGGATCATCGGGCTTCTTTCTAATTCGAGCACGAATTTACCAATAATTCCGGAACAAACTTCCCCCAAAGTCCAGGAAGAAACTTCAAGAACAAATTTAAGGGAATTTTACTAAAAATTTTGGAATAAAATTTTCCTCGCAGTTCCGTATGGAACCAATCAAAAGTTTGAAAAAACTAAGCTCAGGAAAAAACTTCCCCAAATTTCAGGGAGAAACCTACCAGAGAGGGCACTACCTGTAGGGTCAAGAAGGAATTTTTCAACAAAAAAAAAGGTAAAGAACTCCTCAGAAGTTCATAAGAGAACTTCTCAGATGTTGCGAAGAGACCAAAAGTTTAGTTCACGAAATCCCCATTATGGTAAATTCTTTTGATAAAATCAGGAAGAAACTTTCCAGAATTACTCACTGACTAACCGAAGAAGCAGTCTTTACAAAAATCATTCAAATGACCATAATGATATTGATGATCATGAGTGATGATGACACCTATTAAAATATGACAGACACCATCAATGGTTATTGTTGAATCAAGAAAAAGTCTGTTGAATTTATCAAATCAAAACTAAATTTTGATTTTAAAATACAAAACTGGAAAGAGCGTCACAGGGAAAAAACTAAAGAAAATTGTGTCATCTATGCGAATGCTTCAAGATTTAGTGTCACTTTTAAAAATATGAAACAATAGTGTAAGGTTCCATACAATTCATGAAATAGATGCAGACAAGTTTACATAATCACACAAATAGCGATAATGACATAACTCGCTCTCTTATTACGTGTTTTTGTTGAAAAAAAATCTAATTTTCATTTTTTTAGACTACAGACTTTTACAGACATTCCCAGACATTTCAAATTTTTATCACAGATATTTGAAAAAAATATCTGGCATCCCTGGTCGTAGCGTATTTTTTTCATTCTCGAACAGACTTCCACACAGTAAACAACGAATACATTTTTTCTTAAACTACAAAAACGTGTTAAGTTAATTGCCTCCGAACGTTGCAAAGAATACCATAGAATTTTCAGAAGTGGGATCAACTCGGATTTGCTACGATCGGCGCGAAATCGTAGAAATCTCCTAGCAACGGCGCGAGGGGAAGAAGTCGAGATTCGGTAGGCAAACCACGGATTCCAACACGTTAACCGGAATCCATCAGCGGGAAGTTTCGTCAAGCGATATTGGCGTGAACTCCATCGAAAACGGGTGGCATAGCGCTAGACCCAGCGTCTGGAGGCAACAGCGAATCAGTAGAAGGAAACGCAAGCGACATTATGCCTAGAGGCAAGCGGCGTTCTCGTAATCATGAGCAGGACGAGGAAAACGACGAAGAAGAAGAAGCGAAGAACGACGAAGCCGAAGTGAAACAGGAGGACGAACTAGAAATGAAGAATGAAACCGGCGATCGAAAGGAACGATTCATCCATCCGGAGGAATTGAAACAGTTGATTCCAGTTTTCAGAGAGGGCAGTAGTGCTACGGAATGGATTCAAGCCATCGACCATTATAAGGAACTTTATTCGTGGAGCGATAAGTCAACCTTGCTCTATGCGACGTGCCGACTAGCGGGAGCCGCTCATCAATGGTTTTTGGGGGCCCGTCAGTTGATTTTAAGTTGGCAAGAATTCAAGCAAATGATTTTGCTGGCTTTTCCGGACCGTGAGGATGTTGCAGATGTCCATCGGAAGATGTCAAGGTGTGTTAAAGACTCGAAGGAATCATACGACAACTACGTTTTCCGGATGAATGCGCTGGGGCAGAAACGCAAACTTACCAACGCTGCGATCATCAAGTACACGATCAGTGGGCTTTCGTACGATGTGCTCTGTCCAAGCATCGCATCTCGTCAGTACGACAGTATCTACGACCTGTTGAATCAAATCCGGTACTGTGAATCGACTCAAGAGCTGTACAAACGTCGCAGTTTCCGCCGAAGAGCACCAGCCAGAAATCAACGTCAGCAGTAAATAATTTGACACAAAGGAAACCGCAAGAGGAAAGCCGATCATCGAGTCAAGCGATCCCGAGTAAGCGAAGCGATGAATGTTTTAAGTGCCACGGAACGGGACACATTTCGATCAATCGTCCCCAACCTCAACGTCGACTGAGATGTAGTTTGTATGTAGGAAGGTTGGACATGAAGAGCAGAACTGTTTCAAGCGGAATCAGAGCGAACGTCAACAAGCGACTGAACCGGTAAGCCAGTCACCCGAGGCCAGCGGAAGTGGTACCAACACGGCGTACGATCGACGAGCAGGAGGATTCGAAACAAACCACCAATAACAAGTTCCTTGAGGTGGATCCAAGTTCGATGGTGGCGTGTGACGTCATCATTGGTGGACGGTTGAAGACGATGCAGGCGTTGGCTGACTCAGATTGTCCGGTGAGTTTGATCAAACAATCTTGTATTCCTGATCACATTGAGCTTAGTAGAACCAGCGATAGGAACCTAGTAGGTGTAAATGATTCAAAAATTCAGATAGTAGGAGCGTACTCAACTAGTATCTTGATCGATTCTTTTGTTCACGTCGCTAATTGGACAGTAGTTACCGACAACACGATGAAAGTTGATTTGCTAGTGGGACGAAGATTTCTTCAGGATAATGATTTCCGCGGATTAACGTTTTGTCGCGAACGTACATATGACGTAGAAGCGATAAGGAATGTTTTTGATGGTGAAGTTGACAGTAGCATTTTGCTTGTCGATGACAAAGTTGATCTCTAAAACTGTTTGATTACTATTATAATAGGCCTTCAAGTACTGTTTCGTTCATATCTTCGTAACGAAATGTCCGAATGAAAAAAAAATCAATAGCGTTCTATGGGAATGTTGTAGCTTCCATTTGCCGTCAACAGAACTGAAATCGGTTCACAGATGGCTGAGAAACCGATGTGACATTATTTGTAACGCACACACACACATACACACACACACATACACACACACACACACACATACATACACAACATACATGTGCATCAGTTCGTCGAGCTGAGTCGAATGGTATATGACACTCGGCCACGTGGTCCTCGGATAAAAAGTCGAGTTTTCAAGCGATCTTAATACTCCTTCTATTGATGTAAGAAGGTAAACAAGAGCGGCGAATATCGTCTTTGCGTGAACTTTAAACCTTTAAGTAAGTTAGTGGAACGGAACCACTTTCCATTGCCAATCATTGAAGATCAGATCGCGAAGTTGCAAGGTCGTAAATACTTCACGTTACTCGATATGAAGAACGGGTTTTACCATGTTGACATTGCAGAAAATTAGAGAAAGTATCTTTCATTCGTTACGGAAGAAGGGCAATACGAATTCAATAAGTTGCCATTCGGGTAAACGAATTCCCCGTCGATATTTGCGCGATACGTGTTGAAAGTTTTGAAGGAATTTGTTGAATCAGGTGAGATCGTTGCGTTTATCGACGATATTCTTGTAAGCACAGTTACTATTGATGAACACTTAGATTTGTTATCGAGACTATTTCGTACCCTTTCGGACAATCACATCGAGCTTAACGTGAAAAAGTGTTCATTTCTTAGAACCCGCGTGACGTTCAACCAGATTCGCTCTAGTGATCGACACGTTGAGAACGTGCACTGAACCCAAACATCGTCCCAAGATCGTCTGAAAAGTAATTCGATTGCGCCCTTTAACGAAAAGCATTTGGAAATCGGATGATTGTCTTATGGATAGATCCGTATGACGATCATCCATGTTTCGTATGACAATCAACCTAATACAATATGATGTTTGTTTCCAAACTGAGAAGAGCATTAGCGATTTATGAAGCAATTTAATCTGAAACAAATCTTAAAATTATGTATAATTCTTTCACAACCATTGTGCAAAGCTTGCAACGGGAGCCTAAAATTGAGGAGTTCGGAAATAATTAACCGAGACTCCGTAGAATTGACAGGTTTCGATCCTTTATTCGTGATGGTACCAGTTCTTATAGCGATTGATAGGTTCTTACCGAATAATGTAAAATGGAATGGTTGTCATCCTCATTTCAAATGATTCTCGTTATAGGGCTTTTCCAATGCAATACGCATTCGATTTTGGGATGACGATTTTTCATACAGCATACATTCGAATTTGAACGGAAGGTCAATTCACTACGCGATTTATTAGTTGGTCAACATTGGAAGGATAATCATCTGGTTTCTAGAAAATCGTCCTTCGCCTGCATCTATCATTCGAAAATGTGATTTCAATGTTTCGATATCAATCGACGGAGGATTCATTCGATAAAAGGAGGATGTTTGGGTTCAGTGTGCGTAACTTTCCTGTACAAAGCGCTTCAACGTTTCTTAGGGTTGATGAGTTACTTTCGCAAGTTCGTTTACCGTTTCAACTACATTGCAAGCCCCTTATATGAGTTGCAGAATCGTCGCGGATCAGATTTTAGGTTCGAAGCGAAGCATTTCGAATCATTCGATGAGCTTAAGGAAGTGTTAATATTGAAACCAGTTCTAAGCATTTACAGCCCGAAGCTTGAAACGCAGCTTCATACGGATGCGTCGTCAAATGGTTTCGGTGGTATTCTCGTACAACGTCAAACGTACGATAATCAGTTCCATCCAACTATGTTTTTCTCGCGTAAGTCAACCGCGGCCGAATCGGTACTTCATTCATTCGAACTTGAAACGTTGGCTATCGTTTACAGCTTACAACGTTTTCGCTTGTACCTTTTTGGTATCCATTTTACAATCGTAACGGATTGTAATTCCCTTAAGGCGACGTTGGATAAAAATGACGTGAATCCGAAACTCGCGCGTTGGTCTCTTTTCTTAGAACAGTTTGACTATGCAATTGAGCACGGTTCCGGTGCGAAAATGCAACATGTGGACGCATTGTCGCGAATGCATTGCATTGGGTAATTCCATTTCTGAATGTATTGTTTACATTTTGCAAGTGTCACTGAAAAGTGTGGACATATTTATGAAATGGATTCGGAAGAGCAAAGGATTCCTGACCAAATTTTGCAAGCAAGGTGCAGCAATTAGGTGATTCTGTCGACTTCTATCTCTACGGCATCTCTCCACGGAATCGCTCCAGGGCATCTTTCCTGATACGGAATGTTGGTCATCTACCCAGATTAAGGGTCGGTCTTCGGTGATATGTCTCCTATGAGCCTGGCGGTCATCAACACATTTGCTGACTTGCGGCATGTTGAACTTGACAGCATCGTCTCCCCGTATGCTTCCGGGTCGAGCGGTATTGATTCGTCCGTTTGGGTGATCATCGATTCAGAGGCGGTTTTTAGTTCGGTGAGATCCTGGCCGTTCAGGAACGCTTTTGTCGTTTGAGAATAACATGTAAATGGCAGCAAAAATAATACTACCACCTTGGATGTGACCCACAGCTTGGGTCAATCTGAACTACTTCAACATATGGTCTAGGATCTTGTTTCAGATGCGGCTGAACTTCTTTAGCCCGTCCAGCGCTTTGTTGAATCTGCACACCGAAGATGCTGCTCCATGTAGATTTTTTCCGGCAGTTGATCAAGGATAAATGCTGTTACAGCGTTCGTTGTCGGCATCAAACTTGGTACGGTATACCTATTTTCAACGAGTCGCCTTTCAACCCTTAAGAAGTTCCGCCAGTGAGAAGATGTTATTGGTTTTGTACCGTTTCTGTTCCGGTCTTGAAACTGAAATCATCACGCTCTGTGGCTATTTCTGTACTCTCGATTCAGGGTTAATGTGGATCACCTGGCACAACGAGATTGCCCTTAATTTTACGTTAACGATGAGGCATCGTCTAGAAAAGTGAAGCTATTAACCTTCCCCGACTGGACTAGAGCATAACAGGTTTATTCCGGAACAAAACTTTCGGAATCCGAACGTCGGTAAGTTTAACTATTTTCAACTTGAATTGTTGGAGTTGTTCACTTTCACACAAGAAATCCAAATAAAGGTACACAGAACAGACGAATTATGACGTTTATCGGCCAAAACTTTGTTTTCCATCAACCATCGTTGGGTCCGATTTGACTTTGACGTGTGATACGGCGCTCCATCCTGTTGTATGACAACGTACATTGGGAGATTCTCTTTGTCGACTTTCTCTTTGCGTTCCTACGGCTATGTAAAAACATGTTCAAGTATTTTCAACATATAGTACGGTAGTATAAAGTGTGATTAAGGATCCAATACGTCGAAAACATCTGCAAATCGTTTAATAGACAAGCTATTAACTAAACAGAAAGTCGACGAAGAGAATCTCTAAATGTTACTTAGGACCTAATGCATTGTTCAGCTAGTTCTTCGGTGAAATGAATTGAACTCTGCGGTTGTTGGTCACAGCATCGACGCTGAACAGTTTTTCGTAACAGAACAGAATTATCATTTTCTCTTCTTCAACAAAGAAAGCAATCTCTTCGAACAATTCACTTGTAGTTCCTTTACTCACTCCGGAATCAAGTGGCGTTTCACTCTGGTTATGGAAAAGGTATGCCAGTCTTCTTTGATGATTCTGCGCGTGGATTTTTCCCTAATGTTGGATTCCTTGGCAAGTTGCCTGATGGAATGTATTGGGTTGCGAGAAATCTTTCTCTACCTTCATTTACCGGCTTCCGCTGCTAAGAACCGCCCTGTAAAGATCAAATGGTATCCTACCACCTTTGCAATCTCCTTCGGCGTCTTCTAGGCGAGCAGCAAACTCGAAATCACTTCTTTGACAATTTCAATTTCACAAATTTGCAATAAATCAATTTCGATGTTGTGAGCAGGGATGCCAGATATTGTTTTCAAATATCTGTGATAAAAATTTGAAATGTCTGGGAATGTCTGTCTTACAAAATTAGACTTCTTTCAACGAAAAGACCTAATAAGAGAGCGACTTATGTCATTTTCGCTATATTTAAGATAATGTAAACATTTCTGCACCTATTTCTTGGATTGTATGCAACCTTACACTACTGTTTCATATTATTAAAGTGACACTGAAGCTTGAAGCATTTGCATAGATGACTCAGTTTTCTATAGTTTCTTTTTTCACCTGTAACGTTCTTTCCAGTTTGGTATATTAAATTCAAAATTTAGTTTTCATGTGATAAATTCAACAGACTTTGTTTCGGTTCAACAATAACCATTGAATAACAATTACTAACAGAGTCAATTTTCCATTGCATAAATTGTAAAGTTGAATTCAAAGTTTATATTTGTTGTGATGTTAATCATTACAACAACAAAAAACACTACAATGACACTAAAAAGGATTTTTTGTAGAAGTCCAGGGGCTGTCATTTTCGATTTATAAATGTGTCTTTCATTTGTATGGGAGACCCCCCTTTCAGGGAAGGGAGCGGTCTCATACTCATCATACTGAACCTTCCCCTGCTCCAAAACTCCTCCATATAAAATTTCACGCTGTCGGTTCGATAGTTTTCGAGTTTATTAGGTTCAGGCAGACAGAAATTCGTTTTTATATATAAAGATTCTCTGAACTTTGGAAGCATTCTCAAAAACCTCGTGGATATATTGATACACTTCTTCATTTTTTTATAGTTTTCAGCTAAACTGCAGGGAAATTTTCTCACTGATCAAATCTTCCAAATGAGGTGAGATGGAAAGTAATGAATTGTAATTCCTGCATGAGTGTGTGCCCTCATAGTAAGATGCGAACGGTTAAATTTGTTCTTGAAGTTTTTTCCTGAACTTCTAAGAAGTTTTCTCCAGAACTTTGAGGAAGTTTATTCCGGAACTGTTGGAATTCGTGATCAAATTAGAAAGAAGTACCCCCAACGCTCCTGGAAAGTTTCATTCTGTTCTCTCTAAAGAAGCTGCCTAGCACTTCCTGAGCATTTTTTTTTTCTGATTTTTTGAGAAATTATAGGTAGTTCCCGTCTGAAATTTGGGGAAGTTTTTTTCTGAACTTCTGGGAAGTTCAATCTTGAATTTCTGGAAAGAACTCCAAAACCTCTGAAAACTTCAAAACTTCAAAGAAGTCCTCTTTCATACACTTCTTCCTGAAGCTCTGATAAGTCCTCTCCTGATTCTTGGAGAAGTTCTGTCCTGAAATTGTGGTAAGTATGATCTTAAACGTCGGTAATGTTCGGTCCTGAATTTTTGAAGGTTCTTCTTGCTTGAACTGCTTGATCCCAATACTTCTGAGAAGTTTCCACATGACCATTGGAGAAGTTTTTTTTGAGGAATTCTCTTCCTCGGGAATTGTTTTTCAGAAGCTCTGGGTTGTCTACTTCTAAACGGTCATGGATGTGCCCTTAAATTCTGGGTTTTTTTCTTTCTATACTTCTAGGAATCTGGGAATAATTCAGAGATATATTTCTAAATCCATGGTACAAATGTACTGAAATGATGCGTTTAGTATTACTTTGGAAAAATTCAGAGTTTAAAGATTTATTTCAATAGCTCATAACATTCACTGTTATTCTGTCTCCGAGTGGCAACCGACTGGGCTTTTGAGCAAATGTTAGGATCACAATAGTATAAGTGTTCAAACGAGAAAATAAAATTTACTTTTTGTTATTCCGACCCAAGGCGTATTGGTGGTCCAAATAACTCAAGCTCATAGTCAATATCCTACCACGTTTGCTAAGCATTAGTTTGCTGGATTCACGCCAAAAGCCTCTGGCGATTCCCATATTAATGTTTGAAAATTGGAAATATTCTTCTTATTAACATGCAACCCTAGGAGTGGACAGCAATTTTTGCAAGAAGCTAGAACCAAAGATGTGAAAAGAAAGTTATGATATGATATAATTTTGGTTATATACCTATCTTCTATACGAAATACAGTGTTGACTATACAGCTGATTGTTTATCGTCATGCGAGTTGTATTTCTGGTTTAGTTGATAGTAGATAGTAGATATGAGTGCTTCTTGGTTAAAATACGCAGCAAACACTTTCTACGGTAAATTTCTCAAATATGATTTGTATTGTTGTGAACCTTGATTTTCGTTGTGATTTAATGGCAAAGGACCAATATTACCAAAGCTTTGACAATAATTTTTCGCATGGGATTGGACACGCGTGGGATTGAACACTACCATAAGTAGAGACTCCATATTACCCTCGGAAAGGGCCTAGGGTACTTATCTCCGGGCCCAGTGTGTCTCCAAGTGGCCCACTGCTTTCGTTTCTTCACGTTTTAAATCTGAACTTCAGAGAATACCTAAAAATATTTCAAATGTCTGTAAAAGTCTGCAACATAAACAAAATGTCTGCTAAATGTCTGTATCGCTTAAAAAGTCTGCAACAAAAATTAGAAGTCTGCAAATTTACAGACACGTCTGTGAATATGGCATCCCTGATTACACCCCCCTCGCGAATGATGGCAACGTGTGTAACGTGCTTTTTCATTAGGGCCTAACTAATTTAGTTTTTGCCTAAATTTCTAACGACACAAAGACTACCTATGTAAGCCTCCAATTCTATTGGAATGGAGGTGAATCATTCCTCGTCGAAATGACAGTGGTGGATTGATTAGGTGAGTTTTCAATGATGAGAAATTCGCGGAAAAAGCCATTGTTTACGTTTGTCAGTTCGTCGATCTTTGTCGAATCAATGTATTATAGGGGTGTGTGGATTATAACATTGTTCGATAGTAAATATAATAATATACCGGCATTTAATTATTTTTCTAATTCTGACAAGCGTAACTATTAAAAAAAACAATTTCAAAATATTATGAAAATTTTTTGAATGCTAGACAACACCATCCTATTTCACCATGAAACACGCTACAAAAAACAGGCTACTCTCTAACAGATGAGAGGCCCGCTTGAATACTCGCTGTAATCCACCGATGGCACCGTTCATGCTGTAGTTAGTATGGCGGAGAGGTAGTCTCAGCATCATATTGTTTCGAAGCGCTCTAGGCTGAACGTTGACATTTATTTGCTCCAGGATTGCAGAGCAGTTGATTCTGCCTTGTTATATATCTGCAATAACAAGCGTCCTCGAGGTTTCTCTTCTGGTACGGAGAAGCTCCAGCTTGATCAGCAGGCAACGATTTTCATAGCTGGGCAGATGAAACTGATCCCTCCACGGCAGGTTCCTTAGAGCAAATCGAGGAAAGCGTCGTTGAACGGACTCCACTCTCGCAGCACCATTGTTGTAATTTGGGTTCCAAACTGTAGAACAATACTCCAATGTGGATCGCACCAGCGAACAGTACAGTGATTTGAGGCAGTAGATGTCAGAGAAATTTTTGCTCTCCTGAAGATGAAGCCCAATGTCCTCGACGCCTTATCAACCACATACGAGATGTGCTGCTTGTATGAAAGTTGAGAGTCCAGAATAATTCCCAAATCTTTTACTTCATTCACACGATCTATCGGTTCTGTTCTTCCGACAAAACGTGATTGCCGAACACTTCGCAGGGTTAACTACCATTCTGTTTAAATTGACCATCTGGCAAAAGCTTCAGAATTCACGTTGGAGGAAGATGCAGTCATCGGTCGTACGAATCCGAAAGTAGATTTTAACATCGTCTGCATACGATAGTCGTGGGCCTTCGATGACCAAATTTACATCGTTGAAATAAAGTAGGAAGATCAACGGTCCCGGTGACTTCCTTGAGGTATCTCTGAGGGGGCTGGATAAATGTCAGATTGGCAGTGACCATCAGCTGTCGATCGGTCAGATATGAGCGAAACCATCGAAGAAAGTTGCCGCTAACCCCAATTTTTTCTAGTTTCGCAATCGCAATGGCGTGGTTCAGCTTGTCGAATGCTGCTGACAAGTCAGTATATATGACGTCAGTGGTGGAACGACCGGAAGTAAAACCATGTTGATCACAACTCAGATATTGCTTGCAATGAGAAAGTAGAGGCTCCATAACGACTAACTCAAATAGCTTCGAGATCGCGCTCAACGAAGTGATTCCACGATAAGTATTCATGTCTCCTTTGCTTCCTTTCTTGTGGACCGGAAACATATGTGCAAATTTCCAGCAGGATGGGAACACTCCTCTTACGACGGACATATTGAATAGGCGCAGCAACGGTGTCAGTGAGCAGGTAATGTGTCTCTGACGGAACACCATCGGGTCCAGGATTGAAGGACGACTTGAATTGTTTTGCGGCGGTTGTAATCATGTCGACGTTGATATCGATTATCCCCAGTGCTTGACCGTATAGTGGCACATTGTTAGCTGCTGATGTAACGTGTTCATCAGTCAATCTCTCACCAGAGAAAACACTGGAAAACTATTCGGAAAACAGTCGACATATCTCCTGGGGGGATGAAGCGACTTCGGATGCGACCTGAGTTTGGACTGAATCCCTCGTAAATATGACAAGTAGCATCGACGGCTGACTCGCTTGAACTCATAATTGAGCCTGGCGTAGTGGTTTTTTCAGCGCAAGCAAACGATATTTAGTGAATTTTCTCAAAGCCGCTCTCTTAGTCGATTTCAGTTTTCGAAATTCGCTAGATTGCCAAGAAAGGGGCGACTCTTTTTGGTGGACTCTCTTCGGAACGTGCCTGTCAATGACATATGCCAAGACGTGTAAAAAAGTTTGCGCAGCAGAATCGACGTTTTCGGGATCAAGGATGCTCTCCGAGGCTATGTTAGTCAGCACGCCGACGATACTACGGTGATCGGCTTTCCGGAAATCGTATGACACAGTAGCAGAAGTGCCGTCAAAATCTCGAACGTGGTTACCTTCCACGGCGACAATTAAAGGAGGGTGGTGAGGAGTCAGCTTTACCAGAGGAGTTGGGGCCGTAGAGATGAATGGAGCGGTGTCCTGAGCGCTTACAAAGCAGAGGTCTAAGCTTCGGTTGTTCTCGTTTACAACGTGGTTGATTTGAGATAGCGTGGCTGCACTATTGTTATCAAGAAGACTAACTGACCCTGTGTGAAATAGAGAGCGTGTTTGGTCTGAATAGAGAAAGCCGCTGTGAGACATTTTCCTCGATATATCAGCTGAATTGAAGTCGTCAAGGACGATCATCTCGTCAACAGGAGTTGCATTCTCCATTATCGCGAAAACGGAACGGCAATGGGTTTCGATTAGATCGTTGTCACGAACTCGGTCAGGTGCAATATATACCGCACATAGGTCCAGTGTGCGATCACTCAGATTGACGGCGACCCAGACTTGTTCCACACAGTTCCACTCCTCATTTTCTATGACTCTTGCCTTCAAGTTGGATCGAACTGCCACGAGAACACCACCTCCAGTAGACTTTCAGCTGTTACTCGAATTTCGGTCGCAGCAAAAGACCTCATACTCACACCCAAACGCTTGAGAGGAGGCCGTTCAGGAATCGAGCCAAGTTTCGGTTAGTGCAATCAAATCATAGCAGTGATCTGATACTGCCAGTCGATAGTCGTCGACGTCAGAATTCATACCCCCGATATTTTGGTAGTAAATTGTGAGGTCTTGACAACGGTGTTCCACAGCAGGGCCTTCCTTATCGTTTGGAACGTTTGGTCTCGATCGTTTGGTCTAAAAATCCGGTTTGTAGAGATAGATCGGGGCTGTCTTGTAGGGGATGGACTGGAACCAACAATCGATTCAGGGAACGAGTTTTCCGAAGAAGCAGTGTACTTGCCTGAAGTAGAGGTCCGGAAGACCCCGTCTCCCAACTCAAACACAGGACCGGGACGGCTGCTAGTCGCTGGCAGGTGGGGCTGCGTTGAGTGGACTAGGGGCTTCCTTAGAAGCTTGCGGCAATTGTGCGTCCCGGTGTCCAGTTTGCAAAACTTAGTCGTTGCTCGCTTAATGGACGTCGATTGCAGGCGCTAGGACACGGAGGATGATTGAGCGGAGATTTGTCGAAAACGAATGCATACTTGCCTGAACGAAGAGGTTGGGAGACCTGCCCACCGAAGTCGACCGCAGGGTCAGAACGACTTTGATGGCAGGAAACGGCTAGCGCGACTGGGCCGAGTGACTTGGAGTCTCCCATAGTGCGGCACGCAGCGCGTTCTGGGATGGTTGATGGCGATGAATCTACGAGGAGTCCATTGATGGCGTACCCATGCCCGAAGTTGGTGATAAAAAACTTGTTGACTGATTCGAACCGGAGGAGGGAGTTAATTCGATTCGTGGTGTTGAACCAGATATGCAAGTCTTGGTCGGCGCCCAATATTTATTTGTGTTTACATCCTCAAATTCTCTGAACACGATTCCGTTGGGCCACGAGGCTGGATCTAGAGCTACATTCCGATAGTTTACGTCCATTCCAATTTTGAACGAGATGTAGTTCATGGAAGCCAAATCCGCATTTTTTTCACCAACAGGACAACCTTGATTGGATCTTCGCTTTGTAAGCAGTCTTTAGCTAGACGCATGACCGCTTCGGATTTAACGCTCGGGTGGATTCTCGATAGGTAAAGCCAGAACAATTCCTTCGGCGGAGGGACTGTTAAAACAAAGTTTGATGGTAAGATCTTAGTTCCTCCGAGAAGTGGCATAGGGTCTTTTGAGTGTTCTTCGTGTCGACGTTTCTGATCAGGTTGACCTTCTGTTAGCCTTGAGCTCGACGGAGTATACGCAGTTACCTTCCTGGAAAGCATCTCCATCTGCTTGCCGTTGTCCGAGATGGCCTGCTTCAGTTCCGTTATTATCTCCCCGTGGTTGTCTTTAATAGAGCATATTGCACTGCCAATTGATGACATGACCGTCTTAAACCGAGCTAAATTCATAAGGTGATCGCACTGTCTGCACATCCAGAAAAGGTTGCTGCGCTCCTGGATGTTTTTGGCAAACGGAGCGTTCAGTTTTGAACAAAATTTTATGGGATTCAGTATCAGTCAGTGTACGCGTTTTGTTCTCTAGGTTTTTGTTAAAGTCCGTGTTTGTACTTGTCCGTGTCAATATACTATTAGTGATATTCATGTCAGTGCAATTTTCGGTATCTGCACAATTTGATATTGTTATACAGGTGTGACAATGTAACAGCTATCTCCTTTATTCTACGCTCCCAAATGGAACAAAGTATTTGACGTCGGGAACTCATCGGGAAAACAAGCTGCTCTGTTGCACATGGATATTTGTGTACGGTCTTTTAATATATAATTATGTTTGTCTGTATGATGTGTATATAGTTTTGGAAATGTTAATTGATTTACTTACCCACATTGTTGTTTTGTTATTACTTTTGATTTGATGGGACCGCCTTAGGTGATACTCGCATGCATGTGCTTCGTCCGCGTAGGTCTTTCTTGAGCGGCTACTTGGTCTTGTTCCAACCAGAGGCCGAGATGCCTGACTATCCAGGTTGCGTCGCCATGAGACTCGGATTTGCTTCCACTGTGATCCTACCAGGCTCCAAGCCTAGGCTTCCTGATTCTTGTATTGTTTCTTTTTTCGCTCTACAAGTATACAAAAATTTGTCGTTCCTCTGCCAAGACAGCCAAACCAAATGTAGAGTCTGAGTGGTGATGCTTTCCAGAAAATTGCAGGCCCATAATAAAACTCAGTAATAATAAAAGTATTGAAATGAATAGACGATTCTTCGAATAGCAGTAATATAATTGAAATTATGCAAATACTATGTTGTATGAAAATAAGAAAAGGTGTCGAATTAAAAGTTAATATGCTACTACTAGTGGGTTCAAATGCTCTTCCGGTCCACATCCCCCCTGGCAGCCCTGGTTTGCATCTTTCATGTTTGGTAAAGATCCAGATAAGCCCTGGGACCTGGTAGTTATAAATGCCCAGGCTTAGTAACTTGTGTGTTATTATTCTTACACATTTACAGAAAAGGCAAAGATTCTAGATGATTAAACAAATGACAAAGGTTGATATATAAATTGTAGTTCAGTTGCTCAGAAACCCAATGGTAATTATTGAAACGTTCAACAAGCCAATTTAGGTCGGTTTACACTAGTGATCCTCATAGCATGAGGATCACTAATTTACACCAACGGTACGGACGCTGTTGGAGCCACCCATAAATGGAATAGTGGTTTACTTGTTCCAAGATATGTGGCAAACATGGCACATGGATCACAGTTAATTATGATCCCTACCACCAGGAAGCAACTTTATTGCTCTTCTTTGTTTCATGATCACTCGTGCCACCGACAGGTAACCGAAACAATAGAAAACGCGATATGCCCGATAGCAAAATATCGCGCAACAAACCCTCGACACAACCATTCACAGCCGATGCACGACGCAGGATCCCTGATTTTCGAAAACTGTCAACTTGCACAACTACACTCTAAAAACCATTTCACATCTGGAACCGCTACCTACAATAAGCAAGTTGAACGTCCCTAAGAGCAATCTACACATTGAATAATGATTGAATGATTCGTGGCTTCTGTCAAGTTTATGCTACGATTTATTTCCAAGCTCATCTGTTGAGCACCAACCGGGGAAGACTTGGTCATATACCCAATGATTTCATTATCTCCAATCCGATCAACAAATCGCAATGTTTTGTGATACAGGTATACCTCGATAGTACGTACATCAACTTGTTCACTTCAAATCGCAATTGCATAAAAACTACTAATTTTATCTGAAATCTTTATTTACCAACATAAAGAGTAATCTCCGTTCTTTCTTTTGGTTGTACTAGATTTCAGATACAAAAATTAGTTTTTATTCAATTTCGATTTGAAGTGAGTTTGTTGTATCGAGGTATACCTGTATAGTGGGCGGAGTATAATTTGGGATAATTCAATACAGACGTCTTCTAAACTTGGATGTTGGAGGAAGAGTTGAAGAGCTGCCTCCCTCATTCCAACTTCCAACAGCAAGCACCTAACTTCCTTAACAAAGACACGAGATTTCATGACATTGTCCTAACGCTTCGGCACCAGGACTCATTGGAACCAAAGATGTTGTTTTTTCTTTCGTTCAATTATGAACTAAGGGTACAGTTTTTATGTTTTTATTTTAACCCTGAAATATATCTCTTTAATTGGTAGTCAATTGGTGGTTTTTTTAACCAGACTGGTTGAAATATGCACTTAACTTTTAATTTTTGAAGCTTCAAGACTAAAATCAAACTTATCATATAACTAAGTACTAATAGATACAATCAAGAATGTAAAATTAAAACAAACTCCTACCTGCTAATGCTTCGAGCTTCCCATTTCTGAACGAAGCGGTTCATCAAACCTCCAACGCAGACCCCGCAAACATACCGGGGTTGGATTACTGGGCAAGTTACTCTGACTCGATTCCGCTGTGGGGTTTATTTTATTCTTTTCCATTTCCTCCTGCTCGTACGGCGGATCCAACTTGATTAAATCAACATCTGACGGACTTACACCGGGCTTCAGTTTGAACCCCACAATACGGGGTTTGTGAAGCTTCGGAGGGAGTGGCGGTGGAATTTTCTTATTAGGTTCGACATCAATCGCCATTCGAGCAGTGGTCGAAGGTGTTACGGGCTGTATATTTTTCTCTGGAAGTGGCGGCGGCATTTTGTCGACATGCTTCATTCGTTCTGTTGTTTGATCTGCACCTGTTTCATCCGTTGGTTCGCCTTCTTCAGTTAGCGGAACCAGTGGTTGGATCGCTTCCGAACTCTTGAACTTATTTTTCCGTGGATTGGTCATAATCATGTAAATATGTTCATCCTCCGGAGGTGGTGGCGGAGGGCATTCTTTGGTAACCTGTGATTGTTGAGAAAGTTCATCGCTTTCCTTACGAAAATCCGGTGGCACTGGGGGATTCAGTTTCGCATCACATCCGTTTGGTTTCAAAAATAAGTAGTTTTCCGGTGATGGCGGGATGGTAAGTACTTCACATTCCTGTCGATTGAAATGTTCAATCAAATGACTTCATCAAATGAATCCATCCTTTGGTACTCAGGGCCCGTAATCTTCCGGAGGTGGCGGTAGAGGAAAATTATCCGGCGAAGGGAATTTATTCTCACCTTCTTTTGGCAAGTTAGCTACAGGATCCGGTGGTAGAGGTACCACCGTATCCTGAAGCTAAATTGCCATAGGAAGGTAAGAAACGTCACCTCCGGAAGATAACATGCCCTCGGTACCAAATGATGGAGAGGAGTTTCCTCCACCACCCAGTCATTTGATTGAACATTTCAAAAATCGAAAGGAAATACTTACTTGAAAATTAGGAAAGTGAAATACTTTCTCCGTTTCCTTCGGATTACGCGGAGAGCAATCCTTGTTAGTCACTTCTTGACCTGTTACCGCAATGTCTCCAGTGTTTTCCTCTTTCAATGACGGTGATGGTGATGGGAGCTTTGGGTCTACCTTTGACGATTCAATTGATTCGTCTTTACTAGTTTTTGCATCAAGAACCGCTCGGCCTTCTACAGGAATCGACTGCATTTTTTCATTTTTCTCCTCGTCGGAATGAACGTTCTTTAAAGGTTTGAAACTTTGTAGTAATGGCGAATAAGCTTCCTCGTTATTCTTTGACCGTTGAGCAATTTCGGTGTTGGTTTTAATCAACACATCCTCATATTTCATGTTTAGTTTGCCGCAAATTTTGGCTTGTACGATACGTAGTTCCGTTTTGAACTGGACCTGTAGATCACCTGAAAAAACAATGGGTCAAATTGTAGACTTCACTACCGAGAAAGACATTATATAACTACATAGTTCGAAGGATACCTGTATTGGAGATTGTAGTAGTTATGGACAATCCCGTATCGGGGTTGATTTGATGGTCTTGCGTTTGTTCCGGAAGTGTTGATTCAATTACCGTCGTTCCAGGCTTGGGAATTTCTGCCTGCTTGAGGTTAGTTTCTAATGAAAGCTGTTCAGGCGCAGACTTTATCTCCTTCATTTCGAATTCCTGGACATCTTGATGCTTCTGCTTTTCACTAAACGATCGCTCGGCAATGTCCTTCAAATCTTCCATTTCGTCGTAGGTCATTCCGCGGTTGTAAAGTTTATTTTCTGATTGATTTGGATGCTTGATTAGGTTATGTTTTCTGAAATGGTTATTATTCTTTACCTTTTAAATACTTGATGACGGCTTCCTTTTCTTTTCTCAACTTCTCCATTTCCAGTTCCACCGAAGTCCTATCTTTCACGAACAAATGCCGGAAAGCATTCAATGGTTTACTAAATCAAAAGGAGAAAAAAAAATATATTACATAACCTCAATCGCTCAAACATTCCGAACTTACCGCCTTCCGGAAGCATTCTGCACCTTTTCCAACGATTCCTCGGAGTCGGCCGGGGCTCTTAGCTGAATTTCTTCGAAGACTTCCCCGCGGCGTCTATTTCGAGACGTGTCGATCGGCAACTCCTCCGATTTACGTTTTAGCAAAAAAAGACGTCTGAATCGAGAGCTGGGTACTGGAGGCAGATTCGAACGACTTCGGCTAGGTGCTTCGCATTGAAGGCTTTGAGGACTGTCTTTTTGGCCCGACCTGCGACCATTTCCACTATAACGGGTTTTTCTTCCAAAAAAACCGGGACAGCACGATGTGAAGAGAAAGCAGGGAGCCATTTTTCCTTATAACGACGTCGACAACCAGTGTTTCGAAAAATACGCTTCACAAGACGAACTCGTTTTTTTCGGTTTGAAAATTTGAAAGACCTTTCCATTTTCCAATGCATTTTTCCCATAGGACTTCCAGTTTCCGGTAAACATGCAAAACTCTCCAAATAAAGTTCTTGAACCGCTTGACCATGATGAGTAAAGAATGGTGGTGTAGTTTTTCAAAATTGTAACGAAAATGTGACATGAAACAAGGGCTATACGCTCAAAAAAATCGACACGGTGTTTTCACGTGAAATTTCACATAACTTCCACCTGAACGCGTAACCAAATCTTCTTCAGTAAAATCAGGTAAACATTACGTACCAGTTAATTGTACGTGAGCAATCACGTAACATTTATGTGATTTTCACGTAGAATATGCTAGTTGCATATTGATTATTGATTGTTACAAATAGTAGAATGAAAAACGTAAAGGTGATTGGAATATGAATGAAAAAGAAAGTGTCCCAAAGTTAAATTCGCCCTATTGAAAAAAATTTAAACAAGCTGATTGGTTGTCGCATACAAAAATTAAACAAAGCTGAATGTGACTAAATCATGTGTTTGGCACATAATACCACCAGTTTCGACTAATCTCGTCCATGAATATAGAGCGCCATGTTTTTTTTTGCAATAGATTAGATTAGAGATTAGATGTCTTTTTTAATTTGTTTTTTTTTTTTGTTATTGAATTTATCCATTTCTAGACAAAATCGTCAAAAGGTCGAAAATAACAATTGTAAAAAATGACTTTAAACATAAATTTCCTGGAAATGCCTGGTTGCTAACATCTATATCCACTACCGACGGGAACGAAATAACGCCCTGTATCTGTTTCTGATGCTATTTTGTTTAAGGATGGTAGAGATCCCAGAAAATACGCTAAGTCATTGTTTACAATTGTTCATTTCGATTTTTGACGATTTTGTCTCATTTATCTGGAATGATTTATTCACCATTCGGATTCCTACAGTTTTTAGACAATTTTCATGGAGCTTACGAATCATTTCACGGAAAATATTAAAGTGAAGGTGACATTTTGTTCCATGCAGATCAATACGTGAATCCAGTGCAGATCGTATGCGAACGACACCAAGTTGAACGTCTTCATGCTTTTCGATATTCCTTTTTTCGTCGATCAAACTCATGGATGATTCACGACAGATCGTTTCACCGATATGTAGTGTTGGGAACGGCTTCAGCTCGTACGGAGGGCTTAAACACTCTGAAAGAGTTTTTTCCTGACAGGTTCAGCGCTATGTCATCGACCGTTGTCACTGGACATAATTATGTCCACGCGAAAGAAGTAGTGTGACAACAAGTGTGAAGCAGCAACAAATAATCATTGATGAGGCGTATATGAAGCACATACAAATAAGTAAGGCATGGTTTTATTTTAAACAGACTGAAGTAAAACAGCGGCTTATAGTCAAACTGTCAGAATAGGTACGTCTTTAGAAGCATCACTGATCTTTTCCGAAGATCAGAATCAAAATTAAGATCGATCAAGATGATCAGGAAGTCTGACCCCTATGGTACTACCTCCATGTGCACTGCTCTCACCGTCAGACAGATGAACAGGCAAATCCACCGTTTAGCGAGACTTCGACCAACTCTAACGTAGACACAGGCCCGAAGTAGTCAAGTCCGACAAAAGAAAAGGGTCGCACAAACGATGTGAGCGCATTGCTGGTAGTGATGCCATTGCTGGAGGATGGGGAGCAACTTTGACAATACGGCACCAGATGCATTTTTTTGTGACCTTCTCCCCCAGCGATCTAAGCTTGGATATCTCAAATCGTTGGCGAATCTCGTTTACGATGGTCTCCCTATTAGCATGCTTGAAACGGCGATGGAACCAATCCACAATCAGGAATGTTATGAGATGGTTTCGTTGGCAAAATTCGCATGGAAACTTCCAGCATTCTCAGGACTCCACGATCATCCATAAAGGCCATGTCTTGTAATGATTGAGCTGGATTTGGTGCACAATACAATCGTTGAGCAATCTTCAACAGTAGTTCTTCGGCGAGTTTTAACTCCTCTTGGGTGAGGAGACCCAGCAGGAGACGTTCTTGGCGTATTTTCCAGGAACAATTAGCCACATAGCGTGTCACATATGCCACGGTTCGCTAAAGCTTCGTCCATGAGTTGGACCGAGAGACTTCAGGGCACCCACTTGCGGTGTGAGGAGACTCAGGACGGTAGTAGTTGAACGAATTTCTTCCTCCTTTAACATTGAAGGACGCTGTTGAGGCCACGACGCTTTGGGTTCGAACAAGAAGTTTGGCCCACGAAACCACGGATTTTCCATCGTGAGTACCGGACCGTTGTTCCATTTCATTGCTTAAACCAATTGGTCGGCAACGTTGAGCTTGGTGGGGACCCATCTCCACTTCGTCGAATTTGTAGTCATCAGAATCGCCCCGACGCGAAAGGCTACGAACTTGTGGTACTGACGATGGTCGGAGCGGATCCACGACAATACTGTACTCGAATGCCTTTCAGATATCGGAATACTGTGATGGTTTTGAAGGGTCTCCAACAGACGGGTTCCAAGTACGGCGGCGTTGAATTCGAGTCGAGGAATGGACAGGGTTTTAAGCGGAGTGACCTTTGTCTTGGAGCCGATAAACGCCACTTGTATTTTGTGGTCGATTTCTGCGCGAAAATATGCGGCATCGCAAAATACATGAATTTCAAGATTGTTAATGTTTTCTGGAACAGCAGACTGGAAGTAGCACCTCGGAACACGCAGGAGGTTCAGTGTTGGGAAAAGATTCGCCCAGTTACGCCAGCGTGTGAACAGGTCACTGGGAATAATATCGTCCCAGTCCGTACCTCTGGTCCAAATATCCTGAATCAGGATTTTTCCATGAACGAGGAAAAACGAAATTAGTCCAAGGGGATTGGAAGAAAGGTCGTCACCATTTTGACGACCTCGCGCTTTGTAGTAACATGACTGTCTTCCTAGATGTACCGAAGATCGTCTCTCATGACGAAGGAATAATTAAACACGTCGTTTCCCGGTATCCATTTCATCCCGAGCACTGATTCGACGTTTCCTCCTCTTTCCAGTACCAAATCCTTGATTTCGTCCACCACAACTGCACCAATTCCTCGCAGGACCTCCGCTTCGATGGTATGGGCACACCATCTATAATATCGTTCCAGAATGGTACAAGTTTATTAGGGAGGTAATCTACTCGAAAACCATCAAATTCTAAGATTTTTCGCATAAATTTTTCAAAGTCATTCCCAGATTGTATAAACGAAAATCTGGCTTCACTGAATACCATTTGTGAGCTTTAAAGCACCGTTCTAGCATATCAAGCGTTTCCGATCGAAACATTTTCATTGAAATATTTCAAACATCCCGAGTTCCTAGAAGATGCAGAAGACAAAGCCGACCGGAAACTGGAAAGTCAGTGGAAACTGGAAAGTCAATGGAAACTGGAAATTCGTTCCAAATATTCGAAACGCAATACCGGTTTCGTTTTTCAGCCTGCCATGGAACCAGTTCCAATCTGCGACACCCGAACTTATTGTCAGCGCAGACCTCAACCCTATGCATGTATCAAATAAGGGCAAACACACCGACGTTCACCACACAGCAAACCGAGCCAATCTTGATCACCGATCTAGGATCGAACGGAATCTAAACCGAAAAACGTTATAAGGAAAAATCTCGCGCAACGCAACCGTGTTTGAATTTCGCTCCAGTGAAAAGTGCAAAAATATACAGAAAAAGTGTTGTTGAAGTGTTCATTTCTTAATAATTCGGTAAACATGGCTCTGTGCTTTCCTTTAGATCGTGCCTTTCCGGTTGGTTTACAAAACCGACCAACACTCATACTCCTTACGGCTTCCAAAGAAACGACGAAGGCATCTCTGAGTCGTACAGACGCTTTATGGTAAATGGCGGACGCACCGTCGTCCAACCGCTTTACTGCCACTAATCGTTCCGCGGGTAATGGTCAAGCCGGTTCTATCGGTCAAAGACGAACCGAATCGACTCCAAACAACGACAGATTGGAAGCTCGGTGCCGACGCATGTTTCAACGTAAACGTAAACCGAAGGAGACCGATTTGGAGCTACCGGAACCGGTTGATAAGTTACCGGAAGGAGTTCTTAAACACTGGGTACCTATCAGTCGATGCTGCGAAGAAGTTTTGGAAGAAATCCGCTTGAAAGCGCCGGCAAATTCCCAGGTTTCATTGGACAAGCTCGAGACTGGTGAAGAGGAGATGGAAAGACGGTGAGTTCTAATCGTTGCTGTATAGATTTAAGGTTATGTATTTTTTCTTTTAGTAAACTGCTGACTCGCGTCCGGAAGTTGTTTGTTCGACAACGAACACCGCAGGAACTGGCGATGAAAAAATTGAGAAAAGAAAGGAAAGCTGTCGTCAAGTATCTCAAAGGTGAGCACAATTTGAGAACGAAAACAGGTTGAATTTGTTAGTTTTTGATTTTAGGTAAGAATCTCTACAACCGACGAATGGCTGTTTGAGCACATGAAAGATTTGAAGATCATTGTCGAGAAATCGTTCGGTGAAGTAGGGAACGATGAAGATGTTCAGGAAATTGAAATGAAGGACATGGAAGTCCTACATCGGAGGCAAGCCCAGAACCGGTGAAACCCTCGGAGCTAGAATCGGAAGATGTTCAGAAAGCAGAATCGACCGATGACGTGGTCGAACCAAAATCTGAAACTAAAATATGGGAACGACCCGAGGGTCCTATGGATGAGACCGATGGTAATCAGATCCATCCCAGTACTGGATTACCTATTTCAGCCCCGATCTACATCCCAGGAATTTTCCGCACCTGGCCTATGGAGCCTATTGCAGTGGTGAAAGACAACATGTTGCTCCACATTCTACCAGGTGATATCCCATGCATCCGGTGCAATCCAGAAGCAATAGTTGTCAACGCCGCCATAACCGAGGAGCCCATTGAAAGCAAAACGGTACAGTTCAACGGACAACTGATTCACTGTCACTTCTGAAAAATGACCAATCATGGAATATGCTAATGTTGCCAAGATTTGTCAGCATTTTCCGGAGTGATTGATGGGTCGTTCCTGTCTTCCTTGGTTTGCCAATATTGCGATGCCGTTCAATCGACTAATGTGGTTGCATTTACAGGTCAAGATGAGCAAATACAACAACCTAAAGAAGAACAGATAATTCCACCATCGCCTCCCCCCATTTGAGGACGGCGCACCAATCGACGGTACAGCGCCAACTGGACTGCAACGGAGGCATTTCAATTATTCAAATCAATCCACCGAACGTAGCGGAATTTCTATCGCTATATCCGAATAACGAAAGCATCTGTGAAGATCAATAATTTCCCTCTTCCGATACCTTCGGAGAATGAAACACCCACTGAAGTTAAGGATGGTGTCGTTCTCCTGAAGCGGAAATTTGCTCCGCACCCGTTCAGCGTACTGGGGTTTTCTTTCTATAACGGAGAATGTGGATGCAAGTTTATGATCGGCGACTTTCAATAGTGGGATCTCCGTGGTTTGTAGTCGAATTTCTTCATCTTACTGAAAGGTATCGGACGGGAAAATTTTGATCTTCACATCGATGGAAATTCTCTATTTTCGGTTCATTGATTTGGTAATTGAAATGCTTCCTAAATATTCTACAGAAGATGGGAATCTCTGAACCAACGGATTTGTTCATTCTCCCACGGTTCAATGTGTCATCAGATGTTGACGACTGTCGAACCTTTCTTCTGTTGCCACCATCGAATTTATCCCCAGTGAATAACGATGCATCCACAAATTCAACACAACTAAGGAAAAGTTACGACAGTCGCCAACATCTGAAGAATGCCATTGAAGCCCGTTGAAAATTAATAATAATCCATCACCAGCTATCCTGGACAATTCCAAATCCACCGAATCGAATGTGAACGGGGAAGGAATCGTACTGTTGACAACTTACGCAAAATTGCACCACAAGGAAACTAACGTGAACAAATAGAGCATCATCGTCGTTTCCTTCCGAAACAAAACAGAAGCGCAAAAACTATTTTCTCTCTCATTCTGGAAAATGTCTTGCCCTTCGATCCAAAGATAGACGTCAAAGAACTTCCTCCGCTGCTTCTCCGGAAAATTTCCAATCTGGAGTTCAACGGAGAAATTGGAGTTTCCATCGCTGCTGCCTCTGGAGAATGTCAAACGATGGAAAACTATGATAATCCCACGATCCAACATACCGAGGAAGCAAAATTAGATGAAGAAATGGACCCGCTGAAGGAAGATGAAATCACTGAGAACGCACCAGGAGAGACGGAGCAACCCAAACAACTGAAGAGCCGAAGTTATTCGAGGCAACGTCGCCACTTTAGAGAAACAATCTTATCCCCGGCATCAGACGATCACTATTTTCGCAGAGGTTCATGAAGCCACCCAAGAGCCACGGTGAGGACGAAAACAAGACGCAACCGCAGAGGGAATGCCACCGCCTCTTCCACCGAAGAGAACAGACGTCGTCAAAGGCAATGCAGAACTCGTATAAATTGGGCGGATGTCCGATAAAATCGAAGTTGATCCAACGTACAACCAAGAGGAGGAGGAACGAAAACATGAGAAAAAGATACCGGGAGCGACATCGAGTCAATGTGACGTGGCCGGCAATCACACGCCGCTGTGTAACTACATAGTATGGGCTGGACATACGATAAACCATACTACAACGAGAGGTTGTGAATGAGATACATAATGGTATCTGTTGTTTTATAATCATTGTCATATTATTCTGGTAAGTCCAATACGTAGCATTTAGGAAGACTAGGGCAGGTGTTGTTTAGTACATAATCCAAATGAAATTCATAAGTTTTAAGTTGATTTTATTGCCAACTGAATTGTAGAGGAGAAAATTGTTAAATATATATTTTTTTTACCTTAATTTAATGCATGAAAGCAGCATGAGTTTTTAAACAAATGTCGAAAACTATCGGATTGATTCTGTAGTCGAATGATTCGAAACGAGTCGCGCTCAGTGAACGAGTCGAGACTTGTCGAGTTAGCGAGTCGACTCGCGCTGATTCGACATATTTGCTCGTCAGAATGAGAGAGACTCGTTCGACTCAGAACCGAATAGGCCTGAACATAATTTCGGGGTGGCACAGCCTCGAGAGAAATGCGGAAGTGGTTGTCCATTCCGGTTCTCGGTGCAGCAATGATGATATTGAACCAGGCCACAGCATTGTTTTAGTTTAATGCAACCAGTACTATTAGAGACAGCATGAACTCGAATCCCATGTTAAGATATTCAATCGATGACTGTCACACGAAATCGATTGGATCAATCGTGGTACATGGTTCAGTGTCATGGATCGCTCGGTGCCTTGACGCTCAGTTGGCACGTCGAATGGAAGCATCGCAAATAATTGAACGGTGTTCCGCTGGGCAGCTAGCCACTGTCGTGCTCTCGATCTTCATAAACGATGCCATCTTGCTATTACCAAAATCAATCGTCGCGTTGTCCAGGCTCGACACAACCCATTGAACCATGCATCAATATGTTCCAGACAATTGCTTGTAACGCATTGCTCCAATCAATTTGTATACTTACAGCACAGGTACAAGAGTTACTTACAGCAACATTCAACAAAAAACTACAATATTGCAAATAGAGTTTATAACCGATGGAGCGTGAGTCCCCGCAAGACATAGCTCTGGTCCCAAGTTCCTATTTCATGTCCGTCCGCGATGACAAAGACCGCCAGCAGCAGCGTACCACCAGTGCAGCTCAAACACCATATTCCACTTCAGCGATTTATTTAGGTGCGTTGACACCATCCGTCCGCTCAAGGAGGTCTGTTCACCAGCGGCTGAGTAACAGCGTTATCAGCACAATGCATCCATAGACAACCACCAACGCAATGTAGGCAGCGGTAAGATAGCATGTTGAAGTCTTACCCTACCACGAAAAATGTAAGTATCTTCTTATTTCCAGATTTTTCCTTCGTTTTATTGCCCAGCAACTATCCGAGGCAGTAATAGAAATTTGCAATATCCCAGTACATTTACTAGTGCAACCAAAACAACGTCTGTTAATTAACTAAAGTTCAGTATAGCCGAAATTTTTCATTTGTCTTAACTTTTTATAAATCATTTACGCTAAAAATGTCTACTGTTCCTGAAGGCCTGTATAACGGGATCTTAGGGAGTAGCCTAAGGCAGTCGAAGGATTTGTTGACTGGACAAGGTCCGGAGTCGCCAGTCCTTGTCACAATAGTGACACGCGGCCTTCTGGCCGTAGTCTTCCGAAGGTCCTCATCCACCAGCGACACCGCTGGGCGTAGTCATCATGGTGTTACTCTTATCAACCGCTGAGAACAGTCCTCATATGTGCAATCTGCCCCACGCCTGGGTTCTATTATCACATCACATCATGTACCAAGCAGAAAACTGCGTTTGGCTGACGCATCCACAACGTTCACTTGCACGGCATCGAAGACATTTCGCAACATGGTCTTTTCATAAATAAAGAAGATGAAGGAATATACGCTGATTGCTGCAAAAATGCAAACACCAATAAAATAGAGTGTGATAAAAAAATATTACGTTAAATTTGCGCTTCTGTCCGCACACAACCACTTTCAGCATAAACACAGTGCACCAAAGACAACAAACGATTGACGTTAACGCACTTATCACACTTTAAACTGCAAAAGCACTTCAGAGTTCAATCAACTGCAACCAGTAATAATACCAGCTTTATATATGTCAACTAGAAGGCTGACTAACACCACGTCTCTTCAGTCAATCTTTGAATGGCCTGGGACTATTCAAACCACATGAAATAAAGACCAGAGGTCAACGTACTATAAGCAGGCTTTGAAAGGTTCACAATTGTTATCGTTGGCAACTTTTCAACGTTTGTGTATATTTAACAGACCTCATATTGCTATCAACTACCATGGTTCGCAGGTACGGTAAAATCAAACGCATTCACAGCAACTGAAATTATCCAGTTCAGTCCATACCAACCCTTGGTCCGAATTACACCTTGAAGCCAGCACTGCTATATATTTGCGCCTTTGTTTTGATTTACAGTTATTTTATAGAATATTTGAGTGTGTTCGTGTATTGATGAACAATCAATATCCAAAGTTATTCCGATGTGTTAGTACTGACAGTTAATCCATATATTTTATGTCAAAATCATACTAGTGCTGCTGCGGCTCGATATCCGAGCGCCACATCACAGACGATCATATTTGTTCTTCGATCTGACGGTCATTTATCAATAATTCACACCCATCTCTGTCTTCGGCTGTTAGCGCTAATACGTAACCGACCACGTAGGGAAACTTTCGCTACGGTGATGGTATTGGTTTGCGTGTGTCATGCCAGAATGTTGCGCCTGTAAAGTGTTTGTTACAAATGCTGATGGCTTTTTGCTGTTGATCCAGACATCATATAATACAATTATTGTTCAACAGGTGATCTTCATTGATGAACGATGAGCGTCTGGCACACGATGAGCTGCTTGCACCTGCCACGCAGAATAAGGCTGTTTATAGCTGTTAATAGTCACCGTGTTTGCGCTGAACAACTTTAAATGGTAGCCACAGACGGTGTGTATCTGGATCCAGACACAAACCAAAAATCGAGGCAATACCTGCTCCGTTTATCTCTCACAGATCCACCGTCATCATGACTTACTAGCGGGAGGTCCACGGTCCATCGGTGAATTGTCTGAACTAACGGTTCATTCCGACAAGAAGACATGGATTCCACCCATGTCCATATCAACATTGAACCTGACTGAATACGGTGCTGGTGGCATTACAAGCAAGAGCACACCACCAACACTGATGAAGAAGAAATCCATATTAAAAAATAGAATCACTAAATGTCTACACAATCAGTCAGAAAACAGAAATGTTATAAATAAAAATGTTCACTGTCCAGTTCAAATATAGCTTCAAAGCCTGCAATGCGCTGGCTAGCCGATGTCCGTTCGAATCTGCCCTCCAGTAGCTAGGTTTCGATTCAGTAATTTTCGTCCGCCATGCACCAGTAATATGTTAATCGCTGTATTTGGCATACAAATTCTTTATTTGGAGAGTGTTTACCGGAACCGGTGTCCAGATTCAATAGCGATATCACGCAGTAAGAGATATAGGGGCTTTGGGAAACGTGACAATCTAAAAAATCCAAAGTTTATATACCGTCGCAGAGAGGGGAGGGGGTGGGAATAATGCGCAACTTTTGAGTAACATTGCTGCTGAACGTCTTATGTAGAAAATGCATTGGAAAATGGAAAGGTCTTTCAGTTTTTCAAAACCAAAACAATATCATCTTGCAGCGTATTTTTTCAAAGATACACGACGTCTTTATCAGGTGCCATTGATAATGTCGATGAATCAAGTA
>JASCZW010009770.1:0-40429 GCA_034211315.2 Aedes japonicus
AGCAGCCCATAGATCTTGATCTGGTACACTGAAAAATATACAGAAATCCAAGGTAGAACTCGCGAGTCTATTCGTTGTTTTCTACAACGGAACTGATTTGTACATTCTATGAAGCTACCTTCGTAATTAATACCACACGCGGAACTGTGAAAGCACGAAGCAGTCTGGCTAGTCTGGCAAGCGATCTGCGGATGTGGCAAAATAGTCAGCCCTCCATCACCTCTGGACCGTCAACGGACAAATCTACAAGGACGAATGCCTCCAAAAACGACTTCTGTCCTTCTTGAGAGATCTCACGATGGCCCGACACTGTTTTGGCCGGATTTGGCATCTTGCCACTATGCCCGGCCCGTCTTAGACTGGTTACAAAGATAATAATGTGGTTTTTGTACCAAAAGACGTCAACCCTCCAAATACTCCGGAACTTCGCCCAATTGAAAAATTTTGGGCAATCATGAAGAAGCAAAGCTCGTTAAAACTCCAAAAACTGATAGAAAATGAACTTGAACTAAAGAAAGTGTGGTTAAAAGTAAGTAAGCACGTCGGTCCTATCGTGCCCAAAATTTGATGAAAGGGTCAAGGCATTTGGTTTTTGGAGAAGAGGTTCAATAAACCAATGATGTCAAAACTTAACCATTTAGTAGTACTTTATTTCCAGAAAGTTTGAAAAGAATCGGTCTCAAGGAAAATTTTTGGTGACCTATTTTTTGTGTCCAAATTTCATCGAATACAGTCTTTATATACACACTTAGAAAAAAGTACCCAGAGGAGCAGTTAAGTGTGGGAAGCACGTTGGGTATGAGAGGGGGGGCACGTTGGGTACGATTCCAGAGAAAATTACTTACACCAGAAGAGGACCTGCCCATTGTCTGGTAGACGGAAGAAATAAAATGATAAGCTCGATCATTTAATTTTATTCTTTCCCAAAATTATAATATTTGTTCAAAGCTGATAATAATACAAAATTTCTCTAGAAATAAGGTAAGTGTTTGACTTGATCATTGGTTTTATAAATATTTAAGGGAGGTATACAGTTAGAATGACCAAAAAATTCATCTCATTTTTAAGAGGGTGAATGTCTTTCTATAGGTTCAGTCAAATAAACTTCACAGAGCCAAGTTAAGGGGTCTTTAACTAACTAACGAACTAACTAACTAACTAATTAACTAACTAACTATGCTAACTAACTAACTAACTAACAATTACTAACGTCTCGAAATTCGTGGAGATTACAATTTCAAGGTTGAAAAGAAAGAAGCGAGAATTAAAAATTTCGAAATATCCGAAATGCTTACGCCCATAATTTGTTTTATATATCACTGTCACTTTGGACTGGATTGAATATTTATTATTTTTCTTGGGAACTAACCTTCAAATGTCATGGATAAATATCTGTAAGTTCTGTTCATTGAAGGAAGTGGACACCTGTTTATCCATGGTTTAGGTTTAAAACTTCACGAAAAAATTGTGAATTTTCGGCTCAGTGTGTTGGAAAAAGTGAAAAATTTCGAACGATGGGTCGGATTAGCTAATCAACTCGCAGTTTAATTCTGTCACAAATGGTTTCAAAAAATTTGTCATTTCGAGAATTTTCAAAAAAAGCGTGAAGTTCACTCAAATCTGCGCAGTGCACTGTTCAAGATTGTCGAGAAGTTTGGAGAAACGTGTTATCTTGAAGATTTACCGAGATCTGGGGGGAAACTGACCAGAATAAGTAGGAACTGTGCAGAATAGCAAAAAGCGTAATAAAATCAGAACCTACAAGAAGAAGAAAACACACATATGGACGGATTCACAGAGAGCTTCTTTGAAAATAAGGACACGGAACTTGCTTGTTCTACTCCAAAAGCTAACCCGGTGCATTTTGATGGACGACGTACGTCGGAGACGTACGTCAAATTAGATACTAGATACCTTCTATGGCCACAATTTTTCAACGCTAAGTGGAGGATAGATATGCCTGATGATGTTGGATACATCCGAAACGAAAAATTTGGGAAAAACGTTTTGGTGTGGCAAGCCGTTTGCTCCTGTGGCTTGACGAGTTCTTCATATTTCACAACGGGCACAATCAACAGTGAAAATTACAGAAAAGAATACATCAAAAAACGGCTTGAACCCATCCACCGAAAGCATTCGGATCCTCTATTACACATTGGGCAAAAATTGATCTAAACCAACAAAGCATTGAAGGAATTGAAAAAGTTAAGTGGAAATGTCTGATTCTTATAGGAAGAACTCTCACAAATTCAATGGCCCTATGTCTCAGCGGACAGTTGCGTGCGATGGCTAAATTTGGCAGTTTTTCCATTAAGAATAACTCATTTCTGCTAAACTTTTTCAATTCCTTCAATTCTTTGTATGTTTGGGTCAATTTTTGCCCACTAGCAGTGGTTCAAAAGTAAGGATTTTTTGAAAAAAAAAAAATGCATTTTTTATAACAGACAATTTGTTGATAACCCCAACACAAAAATGGTCCCCCTAATGATGAAATAAAAAATAAATACAGAACTGTTCTAATATTTTTTCGAGAAGGAAGAATGGAGATTATAGAGATTCTGCGAGGTCGGATGCCTTTTTTCTATGGAATTGCTTTATGTATCAACCCTCGCGCTGAACTGGCTGGCTTGACGTGCCGCAAGGACTCAATAGGGATTTTTTTTGTCATATCCCGAAGCTAAGATTCAGCTCAATTGCGGTAATATCCCATCAATTAGTTTCTCCACTGTATATATGTACTCACTTTTTTGTTGCTGGTTTAAATCGTTAAAGACCGTTTAAGATTCGATGTATTAACGTAATCTTGTATTCCATTAAATTAAACATTAAATTAAACAGGCACCTGCACGCTCAAAACACCCTCTCTGTCATTCGTATTACCAACAATCAATATGTAACTAGCGATTTGAAATTGGTTCACTGTTGTAGAACCCTTTGGTCCGAAGTACACCTTGAAGCCAGCACCTTGTTATACATATTTGCGCCTTTGTTTTCATTTGCTGTGTTATTTTGACAGAGTATTTGAGAGTGTGTTCATGTGAGTTCATTATAAGGGGTGCATTATTGAGCTTGGGACCGAGCTTGGGACGATGTTCTAGTACTGACTGAGCCAAGAAAAAAATGTTTTTGTATGGGACCTACTGGTCTTAGAGTTAGTCTATGGTATTACTGTCCCTTTTTACTCTCATGAAGAAGTCACTCAATTTTCGTAAAAAGTGGATCAACTCAATTTTTGAGTAGATCCACTTTTTAGGAAAATTGAATAACATTTCCGTGTGAGAAAAAGAGACAGGAATACAATTCTACTCAGTCACCGAGTAAAATGAAGCGGGAGTGTGTGAGCGGCCCGAATTGCATCACTAATGTTGGTTTAAATCGGTTCTCAAATAAGCTGTTTAAACATATGTTTGTATTCTACTTGAATACTTGTGAAAGGTCCCAACAGCATCCTTACTGTTGGATTAAATTGGTCTTCATACTCGATGTTTTAGGGTTTTTCTTATTATACTGACAGAAACCATTCACACTTGTGAGGAGAGGATGCCAGATAGTTTTTTCAAAATGTCTGTAACAAACATTGAAAGTATCTGTATTTGTCTGTATTGTGGATTTTGTAAAAAATTTGCGTTAAGAATATGGGTAAGGGGAGTATTTTATTTGAGAGCAAGGTGAAGAACGACTATTTCGTAAAAGTGAGGAAAACTCACACTCTCTAATACATTAGTTTCAAGAGCCTTATTCAAGAGATAGACAGTACGAAGTACCTGTCGCAATTTGCCTCCTTCATCAAGAAGTATTCACACGAAGGAGAATGTGGTCTTTTGGGTGGGCCAATCAAATCAAGAGATCACTGGAGGATCAAGATCACTAGATCTGCTGAAGATAAACGTTGTAACGTCCCAACTTCCCCCAACTGCGACCACTATGAAATGTTAGGTCGATCCTCAAATGGAGGATCTACTCCAATAATTTCTTGGCCAAAACGGAGAATCCAAGACAAAGAAAGAGCTGCATTTTTGTAAAAAGCTCAATTAACATAGGATTTAAGGAAACTTTGTTTCATTATCTTTTATAGCTAAATTAGTAAATTTTGTTTAATGCATACGTTATGTTAATTTATTATTTAAATTCTCAGAACAGTATCGAAGACTTTGCAACAGTTGGGTTTGCTTGCAATTGAACGAGGGGACATTTTTTTTAGGTAATTCATAGCTAGATCTAGATAGTTCAGTTCAATGAGAAAATGGTTTGCTGTTCTCGATTGTTTTGAACTTCCGCTAAATTCACAATACGAGTATGTATGTTCGATGCCAGATAACTGGGAAGAAAGTGTGAAACCATTAGTAACGTATTGAAGTTTATCAAAAGTTAGGCAAAAATTGACGTCCATGGTTCGAGTACCATTGGATACATGCCCTTTCGCTCAATTTTCAAAAAAACATCTATTCGATTTCCTACCTGTCGCACTCTGACGAAACTTTCACTTTCTCTTCACATCTTTCATTCTAGCCAAAAACATTAATGTTCGGCAGCATAATTAATCATCAATTAAAAGAGAGATTTGAGCAATAAAAAATGAAAAAGTGCCACTAAATTATTAAGGCCTGTGCCAACGAATAATGTGGATCAGCATTAAAAATTAGGAATGAGCAATAAAGATGAAAAAGATCTTCGGATAATCTAATTGTGACCGGTAAATCTGTCAAATAAAGCAACAGCTATTAGTATATGTGCAATTAAATATGGCAATTATTTCCGCCAAATTATGTAATTTGAGCACTAAACTATTCGCATATGTCTTTTAATTTTGTTGGATTTTCCCATAAAAACAGTAAAATGAGCAATGGATATTTATATGGTTATTTATTTATCCATTGCTCATTTTACTGTTTTTATGGGAAAATCAATTGAAGACATATGCGAATAGTTAGTGCTCAAATTCATAATTTGGCGGAAATACTGCCATATTTAATTGCACATATACAATAGCTGTTGCTGTATTGACAGATTACCGGTCAGAACTAGATTATCGAAGATCTTTCTCATCTTTATTGCTCATTCCTAAATTTTTAATGCTGATCACACATTATTGTTGGCGCAGGCCTTAATAATTGTGGCACTTTTTCATTTTTGGTGCTTTTTCTGAATTACTAAGTGCAGGTAAATATTTTAGTCATTAATGTTCACTCTTGGTGCCTCATGGTGATGAGCGAACATCTCCTTCTACATTAATTGTAGGTTAGTGCCATGTTGCATAAATTATTGAATATATGGACCATACAAGTTGTTGTGTTTAAACGCCGAAATTAAAAAAAGAAAAAAGAGTGAAAGAAAACGAAGAAAGTTGCAAAAACCTTGATGAGAAATAGAAATAAAAAAATCCGAAAGTATCGAAGATTAAAGTAGTTATCAAACAGAAATCTGTTCTAAATATTTAAAAACTGCACTATGTCCATAGGAATGAAATCCCCAAAACAAATACAGGAATAGTAAACAAAAGGAAAACAAAACTAATTAGCCCAGCCTACTTTGTCCACATATGTTCGACTCGAGCATCAATTTTAAGAGTTGCCTGTGAAGCGTTCCAGTTTCGATTACGTGTCCATTATGTCCGAATGACGTCCGAAATGGCCATCATAAATCGCGGATGCGGATGAGAATTTTAACTCACTTGGTACGGTCACATTACTCACGCACCGGAAAATGACGCAAATGGAACTCTAGTTTGTCTCATGCAAATGTTGACTACTAACGGCGCCCACCTTAAACCAATCAGCTCTCATCAGCACACGGTCAAGTGCCACTCGCACACAGAAATGGGACCTTACAGATAATATGGCAATTTCGGTACAATATCCGAACCCATACCAGAATTTACGCTATTCAATTAATCCCAATTACCCATCCGATCGATTGATTCTTGATCCTCGCATTCCAATAAAGTCCACAACATCGATTCGGGTGTGCCCAATCCCACGCTTCAATCTCGCAAGGTTGCGTCACTCCAAATGCCTCGATGAAATCGAACCGCATTGCTCGCTCGGGATAGGATGTGCCGTCATCCGATTGCACCGGAGAGAATGCAACGAATCCGCCCCAGAAACGCAGCGGCGCTTCACTCGAGCAGCGGCTTTGATCCCCAGCAGCAACGGGGTCAGTGGGAAGGGGGTTTGATAATTTATGACTTCACTTTCTTTGACACAGATTTCACTGGCCACAAGCCGGCCGGGTTGATTCCGAAGACAATGTGAGCGACGCCACTCCGCCCCGCAACACGTCGGTCCACTTCGGTAGAAAGCAACGAAACAGGCATTCCAAGTGGCGTCGGACCACGGTCGTGCAAATTCCTAAGAAATCCAAGTGATGCAACGGAAGCCCGCAGTGGGAAAATTGGAATTCGGTTTCACCATAGCAACGGTGCCCAGAGAGATGCGATGAAGCAAAATAAAAACACCGCTCGAGGTCCTTTCGGGGAAGGGTGGCATCATGGCATGCTTTGGCACGGTTTCGGCACGGTTGGGGAAATGGCAACATTGTTGCAAAGTCAATCCCCAGAGGTATGGGATTGGCAAATGTTATTTGGAAATACCCACCTTTCCAACGAGTGGCGATTGTCCGCCCCGAGGGACCACTTGGGAGTAAAAGTCGCCATCATTGGCGTCAATGAAGAGGGGGCGGGGGATGCGACCCTGAATTTATGCGGTCTGCGATTATAATTTCTTTTGGAAAATGAACTCGAGAGGGATTTTTGGAAAAATCTTCACGGTTTTGTGGGTTTTTTTTGTTCAGCCTGTTCATTAATGGGGTTGAGTTGTTTACAAATCTGTTCCTTGGACTTCATTCTCTGAAGCTTTTTTTTTAATATCTCCTTGCCTTTGGGAACATGTCAAAAGTTTTTTTGCAAATTGTTGAAAGTTTTTTAGGAACTTATCCATATTTTCTTGAAAACTTGAACAGATTTTTTCAGGAATTTCCCCAAAGTTCCGTAGGAACTTGCAAAAGTATCATCCTAACTTGCTTTAAGTTTAGACTTGGGATTTAAAAAAGTTTCTTTGGAACATTTCCAAACTATTTGAAAAAATTCCTCAAAGTTTCGTTTAAAACTTACCCAAATTTCTGTGAGAACTTTTCCGAAGTTGTTGAAAGCTATGCAAAATTCTAAGATCCTTTTATACTTGTACAAAGGTGCATTGGAAAAATGTCCCTGATCCAAATTTCCTTGGAAAATTGTCCGAAATACTCCTGAATGCTGCCCAAAGCTCCTATCGAACATGCAAAAGGCCCTCTGGATTTTTTTTCCGTTAGAACTTGTCCAAAATTCTGTTAGAACTTGTCTAAAACTCCGTAGAAATTTGAACAAGTTCTGTTGAGACTTGTAAAAGGTTCCGTTGGAACTTACCCAAATTTCACTGAAAATTGCTTCAAGTTCTGCTGGGAATTGCCTGATGATCAATCGAAACATGCACAAAGTTCACTTAATACACTTAAGTTCCAAAATACGATTGGATCTTGTCAAAAGTTTCTCTGAAAGTTCTCCAAACTTATCCAAAGTTTCTTTGAAATTTCTCGACAGTTTCTTAGGAATTCACATGAAGTTTTGTCCGAACTTGCTCAAAGTTTCTTTGGAATAGATCGAAAGATTCTTTGGAATTTGTCCAAAGTTTCCTAAAACTTTCTTAAAGTTCCGTTGGAACCAGCCAAAGTTTCGGCAGAACTTGCCGAAAGTTCTGTTTGAACTTGTCCAAAGTTGTTTTAAATCTATACAAAATTCAAAGTTCATTTTAAACCTGACAGTTGGAATATGTCCCTGGTTTAGGGCATTCTTTGAAAATCGTTCAAAATTTATTTTGGAAACTATCCAAAGTTGGAACTTTTCCAAAGTTCTTCTGAATTTTCTCCAAAGTTTAGGTAGTTTAGGAACTTCGCCAAGGTTTCTTTAAAACCTCCCCGAAACTCCGTTGGAACCTACCAAAGGTCCGTTGAAACTTGCCACTGTTCATGCACAAAATTCCTTTTAAAGATGCTAAAAGTTTCTTTGAAATTCATCCAAAGTATCTAGAACCGTTGCCAAAGTAGCTTAGGAACTTATCCAAAGTTTTTAGGAATTTTCCCGAAGTTTCGTAGAAACTTACCAAAGTTACGTCAAAGAACTTCCTCAAAGTTTTTTTTGGAATTGTCAAAAGTTGAACTTTTGTTTTTTTCCCAAAGTTTCTTAAAAACTTCCCTAAAGTTCCATTGGAACCTTCCAAAGTTCCGTCAGAACTTGCCCAAAGTTTTGTAGGAACTTGTCCAAAGTTGTTTTCAAGTTGTTCAAATCTACGCAAAGTTCAAAGTTCAATTTAAACTTGTCCGTTGCAATTGATACTTGTTTCAAAGATCGTTTGAAAATTGTCCATCATTTTTTTGGAAACTGTCCAAAGTTCTGTTGGAGTATTTTAAAAGTTCTCTTGTAGCATTTCCAAAGTTCCTTGGGAAAATTTCGAAAGTTCCGTTGGATTTAGATTTTGGGTACTTGTCAAAAGTTTCTTTGCGAATTGTTGAAAGTTTTTTAGAAACTTGTCCATAGTTCCTTGAAAACTACTGATTTTTTCAGGAATTTTCCCAAAGTTCCGCAGGAGATTGTGCAAGTATAATCTTAACTTCAAGCAAGTTTAGACTTTATATTTTAAAAAGTTTCTTCGGAACATTTCTTAATTTTTTTAGGAATTTCCTCAAAGTTTCGTTAAAACTCCCCGAAATCTCTGTTGGAACATTTCTAAAATTTTTGAAAGCATGCAAAGTTCAAAGTTCCTTTTAAACTTGTCCAAAGGTCGATTGGAAATTTTCCCTGGTTAAAATTTCCTTTGAAAATTGTCCGAAATACTTCTGAAAGTTGTCCATAGTTCCTATCGAACATGCAAAAGGCCTTGGGGTTTTTTTTCGTTAGAACATGTCTGAAATTCTGTTGGAATTTGTTTATAATTCTGTTGAAACTTGTTCTATATTTTGTAGGAACTTTTCCAAAGTTCCGCAGACTTGCCTCAAGTTCTACTGAAAATTGCCTGAAGACCAATTGAAACATGCACAAAATTCACTTGGAACTTGTCCAAAATTTGTTCGGATCTTGTCAAAAGTTTCTCTGGAATCTCCCCAAAGTTTCTTTGGAACTTATCCAAAGTTTCTTAGGAACATCTCCACAGTTTCTGAGGAATGTTCATGAAGTTTCGTCAGAACTTACCCAAAGTTGCTTTGCCATTTGTCGAAAGTTTCTTCGGAACTTGTCCAATGTTTCTTAAAAACTTCCGTTGGAACCAGCAAAAGTTCCGTCAGAACTTGCCGAAAGTTCTGTTTGAACTTGTCCAAAGTTGTTTCAAAGTTGTTCAAATCCATGCAAAGTTCAAATGTTATTGACCTGTAAAAGGTCCGTTGGAATATTTCCGTGGCTCAAAGATCCTTCGGAAATCGTCTAAAATTTATTTTGGAGACTGTCCAAAGATCCTTTCGAGTATATCAAAACTTTGTTGAAGTATTTCCAACGTTCTTTTAGAGCATTTCCAAAGTTTCTTTACAGCATTTTCAAAGTTCCTTTGGATTATGTTGAAAGGGCCGTCGAAATTTGTCCAAAGTTTCTTAAAAACTCCTCTAAAATTCCGTTGGACCCTGCCATTGTTCCCTCAGAACATGTCTAAAATTCTGTTGGAACTTGTTCAAAGTTCTTTTAAAGTTGGCAGTCAAATCTATGCAAAAATCAAAGTTCAGTCGAAATGTCCAAAGTCCCGTCCAAAGGTATATAGGAACTGTCTCTGGTCCAAAGCTTCTTTTAAGATTGTCCAAAATTCTTTTGAAACTTGTTTTAAGTTCTTTGGATCATGTTAAAGGTCCTTTGGGTTTTCTTCAAAGTTCTGTTGGATCTTGTTCGAACTTCTGTTGGAATTTGTCCAATGCTCCGTTGAAATTTGTTCAAAGTTCTGTTGGAACTTGTCCAATCTTCCATTGGAACTAAATAAAAATTTCGTTAGAACTCGAACTTGCCTCTAGTTTTGCTACAAATTGCCTAAAGATCAATTAAAACATTCTAAAAGTTCACTTGGAATGCAATGCGCAGTAATGGCTGGTTCACAATCACTTTGGAACTTGTTCAAAGTTTCTCAAAAACTTACCTAAAGTTACGTTTGAACCAGCCGAAGTTCCACTAGAACTTGCCAAAAGTTCTGTTTGAACTTGTCCAAAGTTGTTCGAATCTATGAAAGGTTCAAAGTCCAGTTAAATCTGTCCAAAAGTACCTTGGACCCAAAGACCCCATTGGACCAATCTGACCCAAAGACGGTCACAAGATCCTTTCTAAGTTATCCAACATTCTTTTGGAACATGTGCAAAGTTCCTTTGGGTTTAGTTCAAAGTTTCTTCAGAACTTGTCCAATGCTTTTTTAAAAACTTCTCCAGAACTCCGTTGGAACCTGCAAACATCCGTTGGAACTTGTTACTGTTCCATTAGAACTTGTTCAAAGTTGCTTGAAAGTTGTTCAAATCTATACAAATTTCAAAGTTTGGTAGAAACTTGTCCAAAGGTCCGTTGGAATCTGTCCCTGGTCCAAAGTTCCTTTAAAAAATGTCCAACATTCTTATGGTACTTTCTTAAAGTACCTTTGAACATGCCCAAAGTTCTTTTGAATTTTCTTCAAAGTGCCTTTGTAACTTGTCTAAAATTCTGTTGGAACATGTCCAAAGCTCCGTTGGAACTCAAAATCTCATTATTACTTCTGGAACTTGTTCAAAATCTCATTGTTACTTTTGGAAATTGCCTGAAGATCGATTGAAACATGCACAAAATTCACTTGAGACCTATCCAAAATTATTTTTTATCTTGTCAAAAGTTTCTTTTGAACTAGTCCAAAGTTTCTTTGGAACTAGTCTAAAGTTTCTTAGAAACTTGACGAAATTTTCTTAGGATTTCTTCAAAGTTTCGTAGGAACTTGCAAAAGTTTTGTCAGAATTTCCTTTGGAAGTTGTTAAAAATTCCAGTTACGTTACTCAAATCAAATCGCCTAAATTAATTACCTTCAGAGTCAGCGGTTGTATTATAGTTAGTCAATGTCCGACGTTTCTTAAAAACTTCCCAAAACCTGTCAAAGTTCTGTCAGAATTCGTCCAAATTTTTGATGAAACTTGTACTGAGTTGTTCAAAGTTATTTTTTTTTATTTCTTTATTAAAGTGGCTTTCAGCCACCTGGGCTGGTTCGCCACTTATTAAAAGTTATTCAAATCTATGCTTTGAACTTTGAACTCAGTTAAATCTTGGCCCGATGGAATCTGTTACTGGTATAAAGATCCTTTCAAAATTGTCCAACATTTTTTGGAACCTCTTCAAAGTTCTTTTAAATTTTCTCCAAACTTCCGTTGGAACTTGTTCAATATTCAGTTGGAGCATGTCTAAAGCTCCATCGAAATTTGTACAAAGTTCCGTTGGAACTTGATCAAAATTTCACTGGAACTTGTCTAAAGCTTCGCTGGAACATGCCTCAAGTTCTGCTGGAAATTGCATGAAGATCAATTAAAACATGCACAAAATTCACTGGGGACTTGTCCAAAATTCCTTCGGATCTTGTCAAAAGTTTCTTAGGAACTTATTCCAGGTGTCTTAGGAACTTGTCCAAAGTTTCTGAGGAATTCCCTCAAAGTTTCGTATGAACTTACCAAATTTCGTTAGAGCTTACCCAAAGTTGCTTTGGAGTTTTTCAAAGTTTCTTGGGAATTTGTCCAAATTTTCTTAGAAAATTTTCCAAAAGTACCGTTGGGACCTGCCAAAATTCCATCAGAATTTGCTCAAAGTTTTATTCGACTATTACATGGTCCAAATTTGTTTCAAAGTTGTTCAAATCTATGCAAAGTTCAGTGGAAATCTGTTCAAAGGTCTGTTGGAGTCTGTCCCTGGTCCTAAGATCACTTCAAAATTTTCCAGGATTCTTTTGAAACTTGCCTAAACATACTCGAAGTTTTTTTTTGGATTTTCTCCAACGTTCCGTTGGAATTTGTCTAAAATTCATTTGGAACCTGTTTAAGGCTTCGTCGAAAATTGTCCAAATTTCCACTGGATCAATTGTAGTCTGCACATAATTCACTTGAAATTTGCCAAAATTCGTTCTGATCTTGTCTAATGTTCCTTTGGAACTTATCCAAAGTATCTTAGGAATTTCCCAAAGTTTCGTTTGAGCTTGCCAAAGTTTCACCAGAACTTTCCCAAAGTTGTTTTAGAATTTGTCAAAAGTTACATTGGAACCAGCCAAATTTCTGTCATAACTTGTTCAAAGTTTGAGTTGTCCAAGTTGTCCAAAGTGGTTTAAAGTTGTTCAAATTTATGCAAAGTTAAAAGTTCAGTTGAAACCTGTGCAAAGGTCCGTTGAAATCTGTTTCAAAAAGCATTTCATAATCGTCAAACTTTCATTTGGAACCGATCCAAAGTTCCTTTGGATCATGTCCACAGATCCTTTGGGTTTAGTTTAAAGTTCCGTCAGAAGTTATCCAAAGTTTAATAAGAACTTCCCCAAAATTCCGTTACAACCCGCAAAACTTCCGTAGGAACTTGTTACTGTTCCCTCAGAACTTTCCCAAAGTTGAGTTGGAACTTGTACAACGTTATTTCAAAGTTGTTAAAATCCATGCAAACTTGAAAGTTCAGTTGGAACCTGTCCAAAGGTCCGTTGCAAACTGTCTCTTGTCCAAAAATGCTTTGAGAATTGTTCAAAATTCTTGTGGAACATGCTCAAGGTTCCTTTCGAACTTGTCCAAGTTCTTCTCGATTTTCCCCAAAATTCCTTTGGAAATAGTCCAAAATTCTGTTGGAATCTGTCGTTTGTGGATCTGTGAATCTGTGGAAATTTCGTTTGGAACTTATCCAAAGTTACGATGGAAATGGCTTGATGATCAATTGAAATATGCTAAAAATTTACTTGGTGGTTCTTCAAAATTAATTTGAATCTTGTTCAAAGTTTCTTTAGAAGTTATACAAAGTATCCTAGGAACTTCTCAAATTTTCATCAAAAATTGCAAAAAAATACTTTGGAAATTGTCAAAAGTGTCTTTGGAAATTTTCCAAAGCTTTTTGAAAACATCCCTAAAGTTCCGTTGAAAGCTGCCAAAGTTCCATCAGAACTTGTCCAGTGTTTCGAAGTTTTTGAAATCTATGCAAAATTCAAAGTACAGATAAAACCTGTCCAATGTTCCGTTGGAAACTGTTTCTGGTTCAAGGACCCTTTGAAAATGGAACCAAAGTTCCTTTGGAACATTTTCAAAGTTCCTTTGGAGCATGTCCAAAGTTAGTTTAGATTTATGATAGTTTAAAGTTTCGTCGGAACTTGTCCAAAGTTTCTTAGAATTTTCCCTACAATTTCGTCATAACCTGTCCAAGTTCCGTTGGAACTTGACATTGCTCCGTCGAAACTTGTTCAAAGTTGTTTCAAAGTTATTAAAATCCATGCAAAGTTCAAAGTTTAGTTGAAACCTGCTCATTGAAATACGTCCCTGGTCCAAAGATCCTCTGAAAATTGTCCATCATTTTTGTGGAACTTTCTCAAAGTACTTGGGAACATGTCCAAAGTTCTTTTGAATTTTCTCCAAAATTCCGCTGGATCGTGTCTAACATTCTGTTACCACAAAAGTTCCACTCAGTGGACGCTGTGATTCTGCGCCCCGACAAAAAAAAAACTTTCTGTTGGAACCTGTCTAAAGCTCCGTCGGAATTTTTTTTGTTCAAAAGTTCAGTTGAAACATGCCTCAAATTCTGCTGGAAATTGCCTTGAAATATGCACAAAATTCACTTGGAACTTTCTTTGGAACTTACCAAAGTATCTTACTAACTTATCCAAAGATTCTTAGGAATTTCCCCAAAGTTTCGTAGGAACTTGCCAAAGTTTCATCAGAACTTGTCCAAAGTTTGGATTTCCTGGGAACTTGTAAAAAGTTTCTTAGGGATTGTTCCAACAATCCTTTGAAACTTACCAAAGTTCCGTCAGTAGTTGCTCAAAAATCTTTTGAGACTTATCTTAAGTTGGTTCGAAATTGATCGAATGCTTGAAAGTTAAAATTTCAGTTGAAAGCTGTCCAAAGGTCCGTTAGATTTGTTCCTGGTTCAAAGGTCCTTTGAAAATTGTGCAAAATTCTTTTGGAACATGTTCAAAGTTTCTTAGATACATGTTCAAAGCTCGTCTAGAATTTGTCCAAAGTTCCTTTGGAACTTCTCCAAAATTCCGTCAGAACTTGTCCAGAGTTGGCAGTTCCGTTGGAACATGTTCATAATTTATTTGGAACTTGTTCAAAGCTTCGTTGGAACTTTCCTCATGTTCTGCTTGAAATTGCCGGAAGTTCCCCTGGCACTTGTTCCATTTCTTCTAGAACTTATCACAAGTTCCGTTGGACTTTGCCTAAATTCAGTTTAGCTCTTGCCTTAAGTTATTTTCAGACTTTTATAATGTTTAACTGAAACTTGTACATTCTTAAGTCGTTTTGGAATTTATCGAAAGCGTTATTTGAAATTAAGGAGTCCCAGCTTCCTAGTTACACCTATGACCTATTATTCAGCTTGTTTAGTCAAACAAAACCTACTCGATTGCATCTTTTGTCCCTGCTCCAAAGATCCTTTGAAAATTGTGCGAAATTCTTTTGGAACTTGTTCAAAGTTTCTTAGGCACATGTCCGTTTGAACTTCTCAAAAATTCCGTCGGAACTTGTCAAGAGTTCCGTTGGAACTTGTTCATAATTTCGTTGGAACTTGTTCAAAGTTCCATTGGAGCCTGCTTCAAGTTCTGCTGGAAATTACAACGAGTTCCAATAGAGTTTCACTAGTACTATCTTTTTTTGGAACTTACCACTAGTTCCATTGGAACTTTTTCAATGTTTTTTTGGTCCTTGCCTTATGTTTTTTTCAGACTGGTATAATGTCTAATTGAAACTTCTTCATTCTTAATTTGTTTTGGAATTTATCGAAAGCGTCGTTTGGAATTCAGGAGTATCAGCTTCCTAGTTACACCTATGACCTATTATTCAGCTTGTTTAGTCAAACAAAACCTACTCGTTTGCATCTTTGTCGATTGGCAGCTAAGGTGCGAGCGACAGATGGCTGACAGTTCCGGGAGCCCTAGATTTGTCAATCCAACTGTCATGATGGTGAAATTATAAATGCTGCAGTAGTCTAAATATATTTATATAGGTGAGACGTGGTTTCGCTTTCCTTGCAATGTATGTCAACGAAGACTTGGTGAGTTGCGCAAATTCATAACGGTTGAAACACGACGATAGATCAATTGAAACTCTCTTTTTGTTCCATCGGGGATAATCTTGTTCTTTGCTAATCATCCAGAAGCGTAGAATAGACACAAAGGGGAGGATTGGCAGATTCTGATCCATTTCAGCCAGTGACGCAAAAGAAGAACGATTCTTCGGTCTACCATGCCCCCGTCAATCAGTTCGCTGTCCGAGTCTGAAAAGGATCTCCATAAATTATATAGGGCGTTGATTACGTGGCTAGGCTAAATGGATTTTTTGTTCTATCCCTGCCGACGGTTAACGGGATTAGTAGACCACAATTTGCACCGTCTCTCTGTCTATCAGTCCGCCGCCAAAGCGTTCTGGATTCGGGAGAGGTCAGTGCACCTTTCATATTCACGTGGTTTTCCAATTTCGAATCATCAATCGCAGCAACCGTTGTAATTCGTCTGTCAGTCTTCCATCCTTGCCTGGAGATTCTCTTCTTGTCAAATTGAAACTTGGCGCGGTTTGATCGCCGAGGAACGAAACGATGGCAGTTGAAAACCCATTAGTGTCCTCCATGCCCTGTCGCGTGTGAGTCGTTAGCCTCGCAGTCTAATAGACAGTTTTATTCCATCGAAAAGCGTCCTCGCGAATCACACGACCGAGTCCGGACACAATAGAACCAGCATCAGCAGGTGTACTTATAACGTTTGATGTGATCTAAGAGGCTTGTCTCTGGTTGCGCAACAGGTTTTCTTCCTACGAGAACCTTGTCCGTTTTTATATCGATCAGTTTTGATTTCGTTTAGTTTTTGCTGGCTCACTCGCCATTACCCCGTCATTCCTTCTCCTGGCCTTTTCGCCCCCCTCCCCGCCGTCATCCTCCAATCAGAATCAGAAGCATGATTGCAAAGCTAGGGCAGAGATAATGTCAGCGCGTATTTGAATGTGCCTTAACGGTTGCCGATTTTGCCGGAAATTGTGACGCACCGCCTCCTGCGTCTGCGCATTGCTCCTTGAGCTCTACGGGGCTCGTTCGTAAGTGCAGCGCCTGGCGGTGTGCGGATGCCCTTCGAGTTTCAAAGTTGGATTCAAAGGATTCGCGGCTCACGATCCGCGCCGTGTCGCAAGGCATGAGGTCCACTCACCAAACCGGTAACGGTTATCTAGAGGTAGAGCTCTGGTCTGTCTGTCGCTGCTATATTTAGAATAGAACGCATTTGTTTTCTTGGTTTAATAGCGTAATGGGATTTGTTTACTCTTGAGTGTAACGAACGATATGTCTGTTTAGATAGGACAATATTGTTATTCAAGTTGTTATCGGTTTCTTACCTTATCAGGAAATCTACTATTACTTGAAAGCTATTTGGGAGATTAACCGGTCCTTGGTAAACTAAGCAAAGTTCACCCTTTTATGAGTATTTCTTCAGCGTCGTGAGTTTGACAATAGAATCATCCAAAACTGCTTGAAAGGGATTTTTAAAGCATCAAATTCTTCAAGAGAGTGTAATTGTAATGTCGGCAGCGCCTGTTTCACTCAGCTATCGTTGAATCGTTCAGGTTGAACAAGATTTTGGACATTGTTATTAACGCATTATTGACGTAGAACTATGAGATGGTTTTCGTTGCCTTATTGGATGAATGAGAGTAATTTCTTTTATTACAAGATTCAAATACCTGTTGCAATGTTGCTACATAAATAATGAACATTTGTAAAAATAAGTTTCCAAGTTTAAATTAGCAAAAAGATGGCGTTACGTTGCTTGCTTTGCCAATCATTATTTGCGCTAACATGTGCCTTAATGAATATTGATAACACGAATGACACCATTGCAGAAAACGAGGATTCCGGAGGACATAATTATTGACTTCATTGTCGAACAGGATAGATGGTCGGCGTCTAAAGCCAAGTTGTTTATGATCGAATAATGCCGGATTTGATGAAATTTTGATAAACATGGTCCTTAACAAAACTCAGATCTCAATCTAACTTTTTTACTTTCGCTTTTGCACACTGGTTTAGAATGGGAATTAAGATGGCAAGATACATTTTCAGCCTGAGCTTTAAATGTCCGATCATAATTTATTCAAAATTATTTCTTATAGTGAGGTCCTTCTTTTGATGATTATTGAAAACTAGGTGGTCCTTATTATCTTGGAATTCGAACATATAGCTTCTTCATTGACCGAACTATATCTTTTTCGAGACAATTATAGAATTGCTCACTCAAGCAGTTTCAGAATTTCAATTTGGCTAAAGATACTGAAATGACTGAATTAGAGTAATTTTTTCGTAGTCAAGTCAGGGTGTGTCTAAAAAACAGCTAAGAAAGATAATTGCTTTTGGAAGGTAATAATTTACGCTTACTTGCAAAACAAATTCTACACCCATGCGTGTAGGCATGTTTTTGAGTTCTTTCTTCGTTTTATTTATCAATTCTGGTAACATAGTAAGCATTGGATTTGTATCCCCTCAATAAATCATTCTTTGTTAGTCACTACACCTGGTCAGATGCGTTTTCATTCTATCAGGTTATGGGCCCAGGATAGCTCTTTGCGACTGGTGTAGCCTAGCAACCGGCCAAACAACAAGCCGAAAAGTGAAAAAATTTCTTCCTCAAGAAGTCTGCAAGATATTTTTTGAAGCATGTCCGTGAGAAGATCTGGAGAAGGTTTCCTGCCACCACCAGCAGCTCAAGATGGATTTCCGGTTGCGGACGGACTACCGCCAAACGGTCCTGCTCAAGCTATCGGTTTCGGCGGCCAAAAGGAATTGCCCCCCCGGGGGAAACCAGGAAGCAGGAGTGTTCGATCAGCGAGTTCCGTTCAGCAGTGCGCCTCATCAATTCCTGGAGAAGCTGAAGGGCCGTGACGACTACGCGGCGTGGGATCCTGGCGATCTGTGTGTTCCCCGGACGCTGTACAGATCAGCGAGGATTTGTCGGACCTTTGCCTTAGGATCGAGCCTCAGGATCAAGAGGTGCAATTACAGTTTAGTCCAAAATGCCCGAACAGCCAAAGAAGCTTGGCACAGCCTTTGGACCGCATTCCAGGACAGCGGGAAGTATCGGAAGATTAGCCAGCTACGGAAGCTGATGCGGTTGGAGCTCGAAGACTGTTCTTCCGTGGAGGACTATGTGGATGAAATTTTGTCCATTAGCCAGAAGCTGCAGGACATCGGTTTCCCCCTCAACGACGAATGGATGTCACTGATTCTCATTTGGGACGGCAGATTTGGTGAAGTCGAATATTCTCCAGGACGTGACGATCAAGTCCGGCACCAGAGCTGGCGGTTCAAGCGGGGCACTAGCGACTGGTCCGAAGCAAAGTAGCAAGGAAAAGGACAAGTTGGTCAGGAGGTGCTTCAAGTGCGGGAAGATTGGGCACTACGCGTCGGAGTGTCCACAGAAGTCGACGACCAAGAACGAGAAGAATTCCCGAAGCATGATAAAGAAGGCACTCTTGGCGTGTAAGAAGCGGAACTCTCTGGACGAGTGTATATTGGACTCTGGAGCCGGAGATCATATGTGCAAAGACGTGAGTGCTCTGGTTGGCGCCAAGCAGGTGTCACAGTCCATTTTTGTGGCAGACGCTTTCGAGATACCGGTAGTGGCAACCGAGAACGTCGAGCTGAATGCTGATGTGGAAGGTGAGTGCTGTAGTTTGGATATTTCTAACGTGCTCTGTGTTCCAGACCTAGCAGTAAATCTCCATTCTGTGAGTTGCATCTGTAAGAAGAGCAATTGCGTCAATTTCCCGAGCGAATCGTGTGTGATCAAGGACGAATCGACAGAAGAAGTCATCGCCACGTGCCGCGAGAAGGAAGGCCTCTACCAACTGAACCAGGTTGGTCAACCAAGTGCGCGTGTGGCACGTCCAGCCAACAGTTTGGATATTTGGCACCGGCGACTGGGACATCTTAACGTGGACAGCGTGAAGCGATTACCTGGCATGGTGGTCGGCATGGACATCTCAAGCGGGACGATGTCACCCTGTGTCCCTTGCATCGAGGCGAATCATCAGAGGTTACCGTTAAAATCCGGTGGCACGAGGGCACGCGATCTTCTCGATGTCGTACATTCGGACGTGTGTGGAGCAATGGAAAAGGCTTCCCTTGGCGGGAACAAGTATTTCGCCATATACCGGTAAGCAATTCGAGGACTTTCTCAAGGCGAATGGTATTCGTCACGAGACGACGGTGCCTCACAATCCGGAGCAAAATGGGTTGGCTGAGCGCATGAACCGGACGATTCAGTAGCGAGCGAGAAGTTTGATGTTTGACGGCAACTTGGACATTTGGGCCGAATTTGGGCCGAAGCGCCGTCGACAGCCGTTCACTTAATCAACCGGTCACCGACGAAGGGAATTTCTGTCAGCCCTTTTTAGAAGTTTACGGAACCGAATTTTTGGGTCAAGAGCGATGGCTTACGTGCCAAAAGTGAAGCGTGCAAAGTGGGACCCCAAGTCAGAGCCGTGTATCCTGATTGGCTACTCGGAGTGCTCCAAGGCCTATCGAATGTTCAACTCGAAGAAGTTTTCGAAAGTCGGAATTTGGTAATACTGAATGAGCGTCAGGTAGCGGAGGTTTCGGTACCGGAAGAGACCGATTCGACCGTCGAACTGATGATTTTTACGAGAGTTGATCAGCAAGAGATCGTGGATGGTGGTCAACAGGTCCCCCTGGTCAACAAGCCACAGGCCGTTGCTGACTTTGACGTAGATATCAGAAGCGCAGAGAGGGAGAATGACAGTACGATGACGTCGGCGGACAGTGTGCTAGATGCGCCACAGGATCCGAAACAACCGTTTGCGCTTCGCTCGCATTTTTCTCAGCATCCTATGATGAGGCGCAGCGTGAGGAAGCGCCGATTCTCTGGCAAGTATGCAGATTTTAAGGTTACCTACAGTGTCTTGCCTCAAAAGTTTGAAACTCCCCAGAATCGACGACGAAATCGAATAAAAAAAATATGCCAAAACATTGCTAATATATAATTATTCGATCCCTGATAATTTGAGAAGTCCGATTTAAAATGAATTTTTCGTGATCATTTTTGTGTGTCTCAATTTTTCCGAGTCCAGTCTTTATTAGGGGCGAATCATTAAGCGTTGAAAGTCATTGTTTACAAATGGCTTATAGGCCCTAATCATGAATTACTCGAGAAATAAGGGAAATTTTGTTTTTCACAGCCTATGGTTTCCTAGAATCTGAAAATCTGCCGAAAGGCCGCAAATTGCAAGCCATTTCTGCCTTTGGAAATCGGAAGAAACCCACAGAATTCACTTCACATCGCGAGTTATTGCCACAATTTCGCTTCAAAAAATTCATTTTTTACACGGCACTTTTCACTATGCTTTTTAATGAATATATTCAAACGGAATCAAAACAAACTACCAACATCGAAACCGAATCTTTGTTTTAGCCTATTGCGCTGTTTACATCAAGTTTGTACAAATACAAGTGGTGCCCGATCAATTGCTAAAATTTATGACATTTTTCAGGGTTGGTAGATTGTATGATTTTGCGATATCCGGTCTATATACAGTGTCTATTCTTAAAACCGGTTTTTTGAGATAGTACTTTTTTCAAATTTGACAATTTCAATATGTTCAAAGAAATTTTAGGAATTATTTAAATGCACATTTTTGCTGAACACACCCATGCGTCATTATAGGATACGAAGTGAGTGTGAAAGAGTTAGTTGGTTTCTACACAAAATCGCAAAAAATGGGAAGTATTGTAAACAATGACTTAAAACGTAAATCTCCTGGAAATGCCTGGCTGCTTACATTTATATCCACTACCGACGGGAAGTCAATAACTCCATCTATTTATTTCTGGTGCTATTTCGTTTGTGAGAGCAAGCAGATCCCAGAAAAATACGCTAGAAGTAATTGTTTACTAATGTTTCTTTCGACCTTTTGGCTATTTTGTCTAGATTTGTTCTGTCGTGCCTGTCGTGCTTTAGCATTGATCGATTTGTTATGGTCAGGAGCCTGGCAATCCTATTCTATTTGCTAGCGTTTGACAGTATGCTACATATCACGGGCCTTATTTGAATAAGGCCCGTCTGACGTTTGTTACTACTGGCAGGAACGCCAGCATTGTTTACAAACAATGAATCTTTTGACGTTTGGTTGTCGGTTCGAGGAAGATTTTTCGATAGGGCCTAACTGACAAATGTAAACAATGGCTTTTTCCGTAAACTTCTCGTAATGCGGAATCTACCCATGTAAGCTTCCAATTCTATCAAATAGGACTTTTGTTCTTCGAAATGGCTGTGGTAGATTGATGAAGCAAGTTACGAAATCGACAAATTCAAGGAAGAAGCTATTGATTACGTTTGGCATTTAGGTTCTAATTGAAAAACTTTGTCGATTTCAGTTTTCAGATGTCCAAAATTGTCGAAATCATGTGAACTATGGTGCATCGATATGTGGTTGACATCGACGCAGAGCCCCTGTACACTGAACCCAAACTTCATCCCAAGGTCGTCTGAAAAGTTATTCGATTGCGCCCTTTAACGAAAAGCTTTCGGAAATCGGATGATTGTCTTATGGTTAGAACCGTATGACAATCATCTATGTTTCGTATTCGACAATCAACCAAATTTAATATGATGTTTGTGTCAAAAGTCATTAGCGATTTATGACAGATTTTAAACAATTCAACGACATAACATTATTTCACATTACACTTCCTCAACCGTTGGGCATAGACTGCAACGGGTGCAAAATAATTGGAGGAGTCTGGAAAGACTTTTCCGTGATTTCGTGGGGACGGCAGGGTTTCGATCCTTTATTCGTGATGGTATTAGTTCTGATAGCGATTGATAAGTTTTTACCGAATGATGAAAAATGGAACGTTTTTCATCCGCATTTCAAATGATTTGTGTTATTGAGTTTTTCTAATGCAATACGCATTCCATTTTGTGATGACGATTTTTCATACAGCGTGCATTCGAATTTAAACGGGAGGTCAATTCAATTCACTATTAGTTGTGCATTATTAGAAGAATAATCATCTGGTTTCTAGAAAATCGTCCTCCGCCTGAATCTATCATTTGAAAATGCGATTCCAATGTTTTGATATCAACCGACGGAGGACTCATTCGATAAAAGGAGGATGTTTGGGCTCAGTGTATCCAGCCGCTGCTATAGATTATTGCACCGAATATTTTAACCTCACTTTTTTGACAGTCCAGGGAGCTTTTTTACAAGATGTTACAATTTGAACCGCACAATCGGATTTTTTTATCTGCTCTTCCCGGCTTCTGTACGAATAGATTCAGGAAATGAAGTGAAAATAAGCACTGGTCTGTTTTCCTGAAATTTAACTTCAATCGTAATAAATTTAGTGTACAAAATCTCAAACCGATATTACCGAAAAACAAGCTCCATGAACTGTCAAAACTGTATTGATGACGTTATCGTGCAAATTATTCTGCAAAAAGGGCCACCGAAAACTGTCAAACCGTGAAATCAGCCTTCAGAAGGGAAATTTATCATCCCCAAAAAAGGGCGATTATTTTTACCAATGTTTTTTTATGAAATCATTTATTTGTACAGGCTCAATCGAATCAACTTTACTGAGCCAAGTTTTCATGTTCATATACATCAGTTATATATCAGAACTACGGTTAAGGGGGTAGAACCGATTACTCGTGGCCGTCTAGAGGTTAAGAGGAATTAAAATTTTATAGATGGGAAAATTACGGTGCAAATTTTGAAAAAAAAAGCATAAGGAACAATGGTTTTCTTATATCTAGAAGTTCAAATTACAATATTTTAATTGAACGTTTTCAATTTTTAAAAAAATCACTCGCACACACACACAACCACACTCACACACTGACGCACACATTCCTCGAAAATTTAACCTTGACAAGTAAGTTATTCAAACTACAATCTGTAATTAATGTAAGTTAAAAACACATGAATAAGTTTCATAAACTCCAGATCGCGTGCAGCCAAAACGTCTCGAATCGGTACATTGGGTTGCGGTTTTACAACACCAAAAATTTAAAAGTTATATTAAACTATTCAAACAATTTGAAGGAGATTTCCGAGGATTATTACTTCAAAAACCAACTGAAAACTTTACGGCAGTTCGAAAGAAACATCCATGGGTAATTTGAGGTTAAACTTAAGAATTGGATTGACTTTAATAGTATTCCAGGGCATCAAAATTCGATGGAAATTTTTCGAAACTTTTTGAAGATATGGAAAAAATATATAAACAACTACAGTATAGGCCAAATTAACAAATGCATCTACCGTTTCGAACTGTATTGAATTTATAAATTTTCATGTACATTGAAGACTGTACTGTAATGGCATCAAACTTTTTAAATAATTTAAAAATGAAAAGATCTACAAGAATGAATTGTTTGGAAAAATGATTCATTCTTATGAAATTTTTCTATTTTGTAAAAGAAAATAAATGTTTTTAAAATTTTCTAAGATAATGGATCAGATGTAATTTTGAAAACTGTGTTTCAAAATTTATTAACTCAAGACAGTTTATCAGGTCACTTCTGAGCTACTTTAAAAATTTCTGCTCAATCCATCTTTTGAGTGCTGACATAGGAAATGTCAGATATGACAAATTTGTATTAAAAACTGTAGATGTATTTAATATTTTCGCAATCAATAACCCATAATACCCAACACCAATGACGCCAAAATAGAAGCTTTTGATTGAAAATCAAATCCTTTAAAGAAACTTTAAGAATAAATTTTAGACAACTGTTATAAGAAATGTGAAGGGAATTTTGTTAAAATTTCCAAGGAAATATTGAAAAGCGTTTTAAAACTATAATCTGAACTCTGTCTCTGCTAAGTGAATGCAGATGGGAACACACTGGGAACACACAAGCTGTTACAAATCTTAGAAATTAAAAATAATCGATGCATTGCGGTATCACTTAATTAAAATATTTTTTTAAATATTTGTAGAAAAGAAAAGATAAATAATAGTTTCAACAGGTTAAAAATATTTTCAATAAAAGTTAGACTTATGTGCGACAAGATTTCCCCCCATATTAATGAATAAAATTTTACAAAAAAGTCGAATAAATCACTAAATTTCAAAACTTTGATAAACTTTCTTATTACGAAATTCAAGAAATTAAAATACATTAAATATCATGAACAATGATGTTTAATTTATTTCATTGGTAGCGTTGTGAGCAGAGTATGTACTGGGTTTATTTTCTTGTGTGAAGCTGCATTACAGCTTGTTTGTCAAGGCTGGACCCTTTCGCAACATTCTCTTTTACTAGGACGAATGCCATAGTTACTATAACATATGTCAACCGCGTGAGCACCATTTGAAGTTTTAATATTTTGTCTTTATAAAAGATATACTAGTTTTGTGCACATGCCTACTAGTGCATTCCTAAGTGGGTCCTCTGCGTTCTAATTTTGATCTGGTAAACTCTTGTACCCCGAACGATATCTTGGTTCATAGGCGTAGCCAGGGAGAGGGCAGATGGGGGCGACTGCCTCCCTGACTATGCAATCAAATTTCACCCCTGGCCTCTGGGAAATTATCTCTGAGAAATTACCTCTTGGAAATTATCTCTGGAAAATAGCCTCTGGAAAATGGACTTTGAGAAATAACATCTGGAAAATACGGGGAAGCAATAATTTCCCGAAAAAAAATAGGACAAAGATTAACTCAAGAAAATGGCGTCTTGTGAATGGGCTCTAAGAAATGGTTTCAGAAAAGTAATTACTTCCCTAAAACAAGACGAACACATATCTACTCTGGAAAATTGGTCAATCCAGGAAATGACCTTTGGGAAAAGGATTCCTGGAAATGGCGTAGCATCAGAAAAATAGTTACCGGAAAACAGTCAATTTCCCGAAAAGAAGAAGGACAGATATCCGCTCTGAAAAATTAGTCATTCCGGAAACTGGCTTCTGGGTAATTGTTCCAGGGAAATGAGCCCCTGGAAAATGATTTCAAAAAAGCATTTTTCGAAAAAAAAAAAAAAAAAAAAAAAGGGGACATGGATCCGTTTTGGAAAATTATTCATTCCGGGAGGTGGCCTCTGGGACATGGTCTTTTCCACGAAATAGTGTAAAACTAAATACCGATAGGTAATAGTGTGGAATTTGGATAATGTCTATAGATCGGGAATCGATGATCAACACAATTTTAAAATCCAAGATGGCGGCTTCTGGTTGCCATACCCCCTTTATTTAAATCCTGGCTACGGTCATATCTAGTTATGATTTGCGGTGGTTGAGTATATTTATCATCCTAAATCAATAAATTATTAAGTTATAAACTAAATTTATGAAAAAAGGTTTGTGTGCTCCCATGTGCGCATCAATAAACAGAGTGTACACAATAGATCGCTAGAATAACTATACAAGCCACAGTGGTACATGAGCGTCTTTCCATACGTTAATTTTTGCCTGTTGAAGTGGCGGACATGTTCCGTTGCTACAACCTATCCCGCAGTGGGATGTTATGGTTCGAGTACCACTGGACACATGCCCTCTCGCTCAACTTTCCAAAACATCTGTTACATTTCCTACCTGCCGTGCACTGACGGAACTGTCAATACTTTCTCTTCATATCTATCATTCTACACACGGAAAAAAATCCGTGCCCGGATCCGTGAACTGCAGTCATGAATTCGAGAACAAGCAAAAATACACCGTGAACTGAATCACGTAATCATGAACTAAATCACGTTTTTAGGTAAAAATCCTGAAAACGTGAACTAGTTCACGGTCCGTTTTCATTTTCGTGAACGCTTTTGTTTCTGTGCACTGAACACAAACATCACCATAAGATCGTCTGAAAAGTTATTCGATTGCGCCCTTTAACGAAAAGCACTCGGAAATCGGATGATTGTCTTATGCTTAGATCCGTATGACGATCATCCATGTTTCGTATGACAATCAACCAAATACAACATGATGTTTGTTTCAAAACTGTGTAGAGCGTTAGCGATTTATAATTATATTAGAACAATTCCATGTCATCACACTATTTTTCATTACACTTTCTCAACCGCTGAGCAAAGTTTGCAACGGGAGCTCAAAATTTATAGGAGTTGTATCCTAATTAATCGTGACTGGAAGAAGCAAGCGGGTCTTGATCCTTTATTTGTGATGGTACCACTTCTGATAGCGATTGTTAGGTTCTTTCCGAATGATGTAAAATGGAATGTTTGTCATCCTCATTTCAAATGATCCTCGTTATAGGGCATTTCCAATACAATACGTATTCGATTTTGGGATGAAGATTTTTCATACAGCGTGCATTCAAATTTGGTCAATTCACTTCGCGTATTATTAGTAGGTCACCATTAGAAGGATAATCATCTGGTTTCTAGAAAATCGTCCTCCGCCTGCATCTATCATTCGAAAATACGATTTCAATGTTTCGATATCAACCGACGGAGGATTCATTCGATAAAAAGAGGATGTTTGGGTTCAGTGTAGCAAAAAAACATTAATGTGCACTCTTGGTGCCTCATGGTGATGAGCGAACATCTCCTTCTACATAAAGGGAGCTGTCAATTTTACTTTCGGACAACTGTTCCGCTTGATTATTCCGTAAGTGAACGTGACATTTCGTTCCATGCAAATCAATTGTCAAAATTCTGTAGTCTATTTTTTGAGTCGATACTGGCCTGAAGGCAGCAAAGTGCAAAAACAACTTACACTGGGAAAAAAATGGACAATTCCGTAGAGATTATGAACAGTGTTTCATTTCAAATTAGAAATATATTAGGGAAAAATCCTGGGGGGGGGGGGGTTTACAGAATTCTGGAGAGGGCCTGGCCCCCTAGGCACCCCCAGTAGCTACGCCAATGGGTTTTACCAAAGGACGCTGAGCTGCAATTTTGTAACTACAGTTTATCCTAAACAAATACATCCGCACTTTTCAAAATAAGTCTTTCATTTTGTTCCAGTTGTGGAAAAAACCCAGTCTTCTTGTTTAAACGCGTGCTCAAAGTTTCATTCAAATCTGAGGTACTCGAATTTGCCGTCATGTGCCAAAGAAATGATCTAGAGAAAAAGTGAGAAAGAACATTGAAGAATCTTCCAACGCAGACCCCAGTTTATAAATGACTGAGCTAGTACGGCTTTAAAAGGATCAAATTCTGGCTTTGTACGATGTCGAATCTGTTCCTGATGTGTGTTCAATCGGACACCGATTCTTCTATTTGATTTTATTCTGTGTCGAACGATAATTTATCACCCTACAGGCAGCCGAAGCGGAAACCGGTTGAAGCATAAACTTCGATTCTTCCCTCCTCCGTCCGACTAGACCAGATTGCAGGAAGATAAAAGGCCCCTGCTCAACGCGTTGCTGTGCGAAATCATGGGATCTGCGCCGAACGTTATGTAAGACAGGTTATATAATCCTTGACATTGACAATCAGAAGTAAACGTGTAGCTGATCGTAACGCAACGCCCCCCGAATAAGATCTCTTATGTTTTTTTTTTGCTGACAGTCAGCAGCTGTTCTAAAACGAAGGCGGTGGAGCTTTGAGGAAAGGGATTTGCATATCACGATCGGTTGAATCAGTTTTAGGAAACCGGCTTGCAAACCATTATTCTGATCATTGATCTAAAATCGGACTGGATTTTTCAAACGCTAGACAGTGTGTCCACCGAACACCGGAATTGGTTTCAACTTCCATGTGAGCAGCGCCAACGTCACGGCTGTCGCTTTGCGGAAACTCTAAACCAAAGGTGTGTTCCGTGACGTCAAGATAAGTTTTTCTTCCTATGTGGGTGACGTCGCTGTTGTCAACGTCCGGCTGTTTCCATTCCGTTGTTGGGTAAGCATATTTCACCAAGCCGTAATAATGTTGCAACCCGATCACCAGAAATCGCTTAACCGCGTGGACTTGTGGCCAAGAATCGCTTCGTCGTTTGAGCTGACGAATGCATATCGGATCACCCTTGGACTATGGTTGCCATCACCGCAGTTTCTAAGCAGCCCTAACCAGATGACCAATGCGGAAAAACATACATATTTCTGACACTCCACGTCAGAGGAAATCGGATGCCTTGTCGCAGCAACCGGGTTGTGAAATATTCAACCCGGCAGAATGAACACATGATGTAATGACACCTCTTCGTTTTAATCTGCTGGCTCTTCGAGGTCATTACCAAAATTAAAATTCCAAACGAAGCAACGCACTTCGGTGCAACTCCTAGCGACTATGCCTTTTGCGCGCCCTGAATGAATTATGGCCTCGAACAGCTGCTGAGTTCGGCTAAAAACAAAGCGCGAAAGGTGTTCAATTTCACTTCCAGAACATTTTTTTTTCAGATCAATTGTTTGCAAGAAAAAAACGCGTTAATTTTGACTAGGAGTTGCATATTTACAATCTATATTCAGGGCACTACCGCCGGCCGTCAAATAGGAACTTTGTTCTGGCGTGGGCAAATTTTACCAATTTGTAATTCGAGCGTTTTTGCTGAGCTCGATGCCAGTGACCGGAAAAGGCTGCTTTGTAGTGGCTTGCATTAAAAATGTGGTGCGTGGAGACTTACCTTTTCGAGCTGGCGTCGGCGATGCGTTGCGCTGGTTGCACGTGGATTTCCGAAAAAGGGATTCACTTCTCACGAGCGCCGAGTGTTCTAGTTTTCGAGCGTGAAACAGGTACAGGTACGTCCGGTTCTGAAGCGCACTATGCAATGGGGTTGGTTCTTAAGTTTGCAGTCGTTTCTTTCGTTTACTTCTCGAGGGTTCCCGGTTCGGAATACAGAAAACATTACACACCACCCCGGGCATCGGAGCAGCCGCGGCGCCGTCTGGTTGGGTAGCGCTTTAGTGTTGTTAATCCTTTTTCCGCCGCTTGCTGCGATCGTCTAGATTAGGTGCATTTTCGAATGGTGATAGGATGAGTGCGCAAGGATCAGGGGATGAAATGGGATAATGGACAAGGAAGTATGGGCAATTGATCGGAAGAAATTATAGACAGAAAAAGGAAGTAAGTGTGTTTTCTAATTGGAATTTATTCCTGGGGCTTTAATTCAAGGTCCATCCATTTTTTATTCAATTTCGTAATTCAAGGTTGTTGGAATTGGAAATGTTCCAGCTGTCTGGCTAGTGTGACGAAATGCCATGGGCGGTGTAAGGATGGGTTTGAAGTTTAATATGAAATTGAAAGTTGTGAACCGTCTGGTGGGATAATAATTCAAGCTGAACAATGCATTAGGTCCTAGGTAACATTTAGAGACTCTCTTCGTCGACTTTGTCTTTGCGTTCCTACGGCTATGTAAAAACATGTTCATGTATTTTCAACACATAGTACGCTAATATAAAGTGTAATTGAGGATCCAAAACTTTAAAAACATCAGTAAATCGTTGAATAGACAAACAATTAATGAAAGAGAAAGTCGACGAAGAGAATCTCTCAATGTTACTGAGGACCTAAGGCATTTTCAGCTTGAATTGTCTTCAACAAATTAAGGAAAATCGATCTCGGATTTCAACATTATATCTGAGTGATGAAAAGGATGATTATGAGTTTATGCTATCGTATGACTGGAAATTGAATTGCCTGAATGAGTGTGAGGAAACTTTTAGGGTATATTTATATTTCTTTTCAAATGGTTGGCTCAGTTGTCGAAAAAGAACTTCACCGAGCCGAATAGTATTCACAACAGTGAACTATTTAAGGTACGTTTAACCCCTTTTTTAAATGAAGGACTATGGCGAGCGTAGGGGAATCGTACTTCAGATCTATGAAATATACCGATATTTCAAAATTGGAAATATATTATATTTCCGTCGTAGTTGTTTCAGATTCATGGGATGTGTTTGAACAATTCGTGAAGACAAAACATAGTTATTCGGTATTTGCATAAAATTTTCGAACTTTGCGCTTAACTCCGTCTATTAGGGTTTGTACAGACTCTTCAGAAATCTTAAAAGCCGTCTTTGTCCAAATTTGCTGGAAGTGTCTTGATGTCTTTGAATCCTTCGCTTCTTTCCAGAAAGCGTCCGCTTCATCAAAGCCCAATATTTCTCGATTGGTCGTAGCTCTGGGCAATTTGGCGGGTTTGAGGTTTTCACATTTGCTTGGTACCACTCCATCACGAAGTTTTAGCATAGTGGCATGGTGCCAAATCGAGCCAGAACAAAGGTTTTTCTTTGTGACTTTTGATGAAGGGTAGCAATCGCTTCTGCAGACACTCTTTCTGATAGTTCTCCTTGTTGATTGTGCCTGTAGTGACGAAAGATTTACTCTTTTTGCCACACGTGCAAATTGCTTGCCACACAAGGTATTTTTTGGAAAATTTTGATGCTTTCTTCGTTCTGAAATGCTCAGCTGTAGCATTTCTGGCCATAACAGAATAAAAAGCCAGCCGGGCTTCAAATGGTGAGTTGACAACTTGGCAGGAGGGTGCGACCGACCTCTGGTCCTCACAAGTTCCTACCTCACGCCTCCACGAGTCATATGATCACAAAAGACTGCCAGCTGAAACATGGAGACGCTGGTTGGCGTAGCCTGGGCAATGTTGTCAATCCGACAATAGCGAAGTGAGGGGGTGCGACCGGTACATCATATCATAATTTTTCCATTCTCATATCTTTCAGGTCTTCCAGGTCGTCAGGTATTACAAAATAATTTAAAATTTAAAATTCTTTTTTTTTTCATGGCGGTCATACACTGCCTAAATTTTCTGGTTCATAATGGATGCGCAAGTTTGTCTACAATTGCAACAAAACAGCAGTCGGCACACATGTAATTTTCAATTCATATTACAATATACCCCTCACTATATATTTTATCTTATAGGACATTGTTTATTCATAGCCTAATTCTGTATATTTCATTACATGTATTACGCCAGAAAGGTAAATTTCTCTCAGGTACCATACAGTTTAGAGAGGAGGTCTTGCGGTTATAGGATGATCATCTTCTAGTAGAACCCTAGTAGCACACAAGTTGCAATTCAGTTGAGATAACATAAATATGACTTGCTGTTGTAATCAAGTTACTACAACTAATTATGATCGTACTAGTGCTACTTGGGAAGCAGCAGTAAGAATGGGGACTCAATTTACAGCTGTATCTAGCACCGTCGGAGTGGCCTCTCGAAAGTAGCAATGGATGTATATATAGATGTGTAGATACTAGTATGTGTTATTATATGATGCATGTTTTTTACAAGCTCTAGCATATTTTCATTAATAGAAATGTTGACGACTCTCTCGACCACTCAACCTTTAATTCCTTCATTATATTTTCCATTAAATGGCGTAATATGACCTTAACATTTCAGTACACGATCATCAACTACTATTTGAGCGGTTCAGAGGAACACAGCTGTTCATCATTATTAATTGCATATCATAAATATAATATTATGGAAGAAGTAATAAAATAATTAATAAAATTTTAATTGCTTCAGATTGGTGATCCGGCCGGTATAATTATTTTATTATATATACCTTCATTCCAGAAGGTTACATATCTATATGTCATGATTAAATACGTAATAATATAATATTATGGTTTTATATACAATTGAATGCTTTATTATATTTATACCTCAATGAATAACAAGATGACCTTCACATTCCAGAGATACAGTCACCCTTCAGTGATACAAAGTGGTACGAAGCTGCATATTATTATTACTGCCTTAATATTATTATTTCAGCAGGTTAATTAATTTAGTTTAACATGGTTATCATAGGCTCGTGAACTCCAACTATTGCATAATTGAACCAAATATCCTTATATAATTTTTGGTCTACTATATATTCATATATAACATATTATTATTACATTACATCTATATTTATATAAATATAATAAATACTGGGTTGGGAGGGAGCACCAGGGTATCATTCAAGCTGAAACTGGACGATGGTTTGATTGACTGCCTGAGTCTAGAGGGAACAAACAGTATCATTTCTTAATCCTACCGATTCGAGTGTGGTGCTGCGAATTCTACTCCAACAGTTTCAGGGAGTGACGCGCCCTTCTTAACAAGCCATCCTGTAGAAAGCTTAATGAGTATTGCGAATTGTGTTATTCGATTTGTTGGATCATATCGTTGGAAGGAGATTCTTAATTTCCCGTGGATTTCGTGTAAGTGTCTCTGCTTACGGGTCCACCCCTCCGTTTTTGGCCCTTCATACAGCGATAGTGCGAATTCAGATCGGTGGCCCAATTTGATCTTGCTGTTAAGTGGAGCTGCATCCAAGCCAAGGGCTAGAGGGGATGGTGGCTACCATACATACATACATGCATAACAGAATAAAAAGCCAGCCCTGGAAGCTGCTTGAAATCCTCCAGGACATAAGTTTCATCGTCCATAACAACGCATGAAAACTTCGTCAAATATTCGCAGTACAAACGTCGAGCCCGTGATTTTGCTGCCAAGTTCTGTTTGTCGTTGCGATTTGGAACTGTTTTTACTTTATACGACTTAAGTCCCAAACGTTGTTTGATTTTTGGACAAAACCAGGCGAGATCCCTTTTTTACGAGCCACCGTTCGAATGGAGAGATTTTGGTTTTTCGTTAATATCCGTTTCACCTTTCGGTCCATGACAGGATCAGCGCGTCCGACGCTTTTGTCACTTCTCGGTTTCCTCTCCACCGTTAAACATACCGAAAATGGTTTGAGCACATCGTGAACAGTGGAGTCCCGTATCAACAAGTCAGGATTTGCCGTACGCCCGTACAAAGTTCGCTCGCGCACTTGTTTTTCTTTCGTCGCCATCTTGAATACTAAACATGAAATGTAAACATCAATCATAGGCTTTTTCATCATAGACTCTCAACTATACCACAGTGAAATTTTTCATTCCTACGTGCAATATCTCAAAAGTTACAATCATTTGAAAGTGTCCAGATTAATGTGAATACAGATTTTAAATTGAATACTACCTGTGACAACCGGAATAATCAACCACCATAAGCTAGCTGGCACCGAAACTGTTTCGTCTAAAGCTAACTATTTAAATATCTCTGGCGAGGCTATCGCCGAATTTGAACCGACGAAAACACTTCGAATTAAACTGGCATTTTTTTGTTTATTTTGTTTGACATACTCAACTGGCCACAATGTCTCTCGTGATGAATTGTGATGAACAATCTAATATTAAAAATAAAAAGACATGTTGTAGTTTGGTATACAACATCTCTCATGAGACACGTATGAGATGACCACTTGAATGTGCTGCTAAAAAAATCCCAACAAAAATAATTACAAATGGCTTGATGTAAGATCCAGGAAAGTTTAGGAGCTTATCAATCAGCATACTTATATAGCATAGATTTTATAACGAGAAATGAGAAGAAAAATTAGTATTTTCCATTTAATTCCAACTACCTTTGCTTATCTTGACAGATACGCGTATTTCGTCTACAATGTGCAGACTTCTTCAGTGTCTCGTACTAATAACTCGACTTGAAATAATATTTTATTTTCCTGGTGAATCTTTATATTATAGTTTGTAAATTTTTCTAGATCGTACAACCAGAAGTTTCCAAATAAACCATGTTTTTGCTTTCCTAAATGGTTGTTCTATACCTAACTGTCTTTAAGATGTCAAAATTACACTCCGTGCCTTTTTTTCACAATGGATTTCGCTTTATAAAAATGCATGAATTTGATTGGAATAGAAATAAGGTAACGTAATTCGTTCGCATGATGTTACTGTAAGGCTTGTTCGAGACAAAACCCGGATACCTAAATACGTATATCTCCGGAAATATTCCATCAACGTGTGAAATATTTCGGATACTGATGAACGTATACCTGTTCATTGTGTTAAATCTATTTTTAGTGATACTACAAGCTTTTAGATCGAAGATGGCGTCGAAAAAGAGCTTGGGCGAAAAGCAATTGTGTGCGGTCACAATGAAAATCCGGATCTGTCAGTAAAAAAACTTGAAAACTTGAAGACTGGGTTTACTGCAAGCACTATCCATAATGTTCTTAAATCTTTCGATACATGCTTACAACAGCCAGGAAAGCTGGGAGCGGAACAAAAACGGGTCTCAGGAACCACCAGAAGGTGAAGCAAATATTGCAGAAGATACCTGATCTTTCGGTACGTACTGTGGCCAGAAAAATAAAAATGTTCCCAACTTTCGTGCATACTTCCAAGCACCGGCAAGATATGAAGTCGTTCAAAGTGAAAACTTTGCCGTATCGTAATAATAAACAGAATGTGACGGCTAAAACCCGGTCTCGCAAGTTGTATCGCGAATATTTGACGAAATTTTCCTGCGTGATAAAGGACGTTGAAACTTAGCAGCTTCCCGGAATGTCTTACTATACTTCCATGCAACGAAACGGCGTACAGAAGCGTTTCAGAACGAAGAAAAAGGCCAAGTTTGCCAAAAAATATTTGGTTTGGCAGGCAATATGCAGCTGTGGTCGAGCAAGCCAAAACTTCATCACTACCGGAACGGTAAACAAGGAAATATACCGTGAATAATACCTAAAGAAGCGATTGATACCATTCCTACGCTCCCTCACTATTCCGGCCTGATTTGGCATCTTGTCACTACGCCAAAGATGTTTTGGAATGGTATAAAGCGAATGGAGTGCATGTTGTACCGAAAAAGGTGAATCCACTTAACTGTCCGGAGTTGCGACCTATCGACCGGTATTGGGCTCTCTTGAAAGAGAACTTTCTCAATATAAACAACAAGCTACAACTACAGAAAAATTTCGAAAATCTTGGACAAAAGCAGCAAAATTGGTTGCAGAGAAATCTGCGCAGATCCTAATGGCTAGAGTAACCTCAAAAGTTCGTAGTATCTTCATGCAGCCAAATTTAGTAACTATAATTAATGAAGTTTGTCAGAAGCAGATAATTTCTCATCCCCATGCGAGGCTCTAGGATTGGACAGTAATTTATTGCTAGAACGAATAGAAATGAAGAGAAAGTGTATTGATAGTTCCGTATAGGGTGACGGCAGGCTTTGAAATTGAAAGATACAAGTTTGAAAACGAGCGGAGGGCATTGAACGGTAGTATCCGATCAGGCACATAACCCTTTACCAAGCTACCCAATGCAGGGTAGGCAAGGGAGGATACCCCTTGACTGGTAAAAGGTTATGCAACCGATCGGGTTCTCATACTACCTATTGCTTTTTCTAGTTCTAGCGATTTGTCCCTCTCCCAATACTGCCTAACATGGGTGAGAAATTATCTCCCGCTGTTGGGTTTATTCTTAGCATGTACCGACTATTTCACACTGTTATTCTTCTCGTCATTCTATTATTTATAGATTTCGAAGAGGAACTACGGTGAGTGATCCAAATACTGGTTCCTACCACTCACCGTACTGGTATTCATATGGTTACTTTAAACCCCAATCATTAGGTCATTAGAGGCCAGGAGAAAGATATATCAGAAAAAAACAGTAATTTCAAGAGATGAATATAGACTGTTCCTATAGTTATAAATACACTAATGATTAGCCTTCAATTCAAAACGCATGCAGTATTCAACAAAACTTTGGCTGCATCCTATTGTTTGCATCCAAATTAAGCTGACGTTGTCATCTTTATCAATTTTCGCACGGAAATTTGAAAATGCGTGGTCTTTCTCCCGAGCAAAGATAACGGATTGTGAACAAACGTTGCACCGTCAGTGGTCTTTCGATCAGAAACTGGCTAAGGAAGAAGGTGTGAGCGTCGGAGCAGATTAAACCGTATTACAGAAGTATCACCCGGGGCTTTTTCCGAGACGGGAGAGAAAACCCGGTCCCGCTGACCCTACAATCGACAGAAAGGTAAGGGACTATTTCATGCATCATCTTTCAGCATCAGTCCGAGATGTGGCGAAACAGCTAAGTACTTCGGCGGCTAATGTTATGCGTGCCAAGGAGAGAAGGGGCCTGCATATTCGTCGGAAGCAAAAGCAGCCCAAGTAGCACTCCACGGTAATAATTAGTTGTAGTAACTTGATTATGACTTAGCAAGTCATATTTATGTTATCTCAACGAAATGGCAACAAGTGTGCTACTAGGGAGCCAAAACGAAGCACCAAACAGGCTGAATCTAGTGAAACCGAGGGCTAGAAAGTTGTACTACGAATCGCTGACCAAAAATCGGGCAGTGTTATCATGGACGATGAAACCTACAATAAACTCGATTATAAAACTCTGCCGGAACCATAATTTTTTTTATCTAGCCGAAGGGATAACATGTTCATTAATCAGTGAAAGCCATTTACACCGAAAAATTCGGCAAGAAGGTAATGGTGTGGCAGGCCATATGCGGATGTGGAAAAATGTCTCGTACATTCATTACAAAAGACACAATAAATGGTCCAATCTACGCAAACGAGTGTCTGCAAAAAATTTGCTACCCTTGATTGAACAGCATAACAAGCCTACAATCTTTTGACCTGATCTTGCTTCCTGCCATTACTCTAAGTATGCACTAGGGTGGTACAAAAGGAACAATGTCATATTTATACCAAAGAAGATAAATCCACCAAACTGCCCAGAGTTAAGGGAAAAGTTAGGAAACTCGCATACTCCACGAAAAATCAAGCAAATTGAAATGAAGATGGAAAGAAAACATTGTTATTTATTATGCTTGAGAATAAAATAATCAAAAATCAGAGTATGGTCACTTTTATTTGAAAAAGAAATTTTATTCATTTTTTCAAAACAGTCTATATTTTTGCAATTGTTTGAAGAGAGTCATGTCTCCTTGTAGAAAAGATGTTCTTAACGACGTACCATGGATTAGAAAATAAGTTCGGGACACTACTCTATTGCGGTATAAGTATTTCCGTAGTTTTGTATTTCCGACTTTTGGCATGAACTGAACGTACTGAGGCTGAACATACTTACTTACCATTAGGCCAAGATGTTCCCTGCTGTACATAAAATATATCCCACGGTCCCTGGCTGCACCTTTACCATCCTGACAGTCTACAGAATATCCACAGTTTTCTTTTTACCTGGTCGATCCACTTTGTTCGTTTGGCGCCTCTTCTTCTTGGCCCTTATTACGGGTGTCACTTCACTGTGAAAACGAATCACGGTGATAACTTGCGAATCACGGTGAAAAAGATCGCGTGCAATTTTCACAGCCTGCCGTGCGCTAACGGAACTATCAATACTTTCTCTTAACAACTTTGTTCTAGCAAAAAAAAGTACTGTCTACTCCTAGAGCCTCATGGTGCTGAGAGATTATTTCTTCTCAAAACAACATCATCAACTGGTAGTTGTTGATTTCCTTGGACCACTTCTATCGGGCCACTACTTATTTGAGGTGGTTGACTATTTCAGCCGCTTCATAGTGATCAATATAATGATAAAGATTGATTCCAAAAGTCCATTCCAAGCTGATATCGACACTCAGTTTGCCAGGAAAGAGTTTCGAGCATACTGTGAATCGAACAACATCAACCTGATCAACACAACCCCATTCTGGCCGCAACTAAATGGTGAGGTAGAACGACAGAATCGTTCTATCTTGAAATGACTCATTCTTAGCCAAGCTGCAAGTTCTTTAAGTGAATTAATAATCGTGCATTTATCGACCCAAAAGGTTGATGAAGAAGTGATCGATGAAAGAAAAAGCGAAGCAGTATGCAGATGAGCGGCACAGTGCGCAACGGAATCCTATCTCGGAAGGTAATGACGTGAAGAAAATGACTACTTTCGATTGAGAACTTGGCGCAAATCGAAATTTTTGTGAATTGGGAAGAGGAGAGAAAACAATACAATAAAACAATTAAAAAGGCAATCCGGGAGTAAATGGATAAACCGTATTTTTTTTAAATCCGAGACTCCTCAATACACCATTCAATTTGTATTAAACTGAATTGCAATTTTACCGTCGATAATTACGTCCAATTTTTTTCAAAGCATAACATACGTGAGAATAGTCCATACCTTGTCTGCTGCACATTGTGGAAATATTCCTCGCACAACATATTCATCGACGCACACAGAATTCTTCAAATCTTCACATTATGTCAAATAACTTTCCCTCAACTTTATTGCCGATTAATTAAAAACAACACAACTTCCAAATAAATTTTGTCGGAAAAACGCCGTTGAAAAATTCAAACCTGACACTTCATGAGCGCGACCTACTTCGATCTTCGTACCCAGCTCACCGAAGTCAACCAATTTTTGCGGTGTGGACGAAAGACGGTTCTCCCAATAATTCATACAATTTTTGATTAATTCTCATTCTCTAGACGAAACTTCCACCTGCTCTCCACAGTAGATCGTACGCAGCACTTTTCGTTGAAAGATTGCTTCCAGGACTGTAACAGTTTCCACGTATTTTGTTAGAGTGAATCCAACGATTTGAAATTGCTTCATACCAAGCTATCCCCTAGCTAATTTTGCCTCTGTTCGTCTATCTTATTCCAACAGTATTTTGTTTGTTTACTCACGGTCAACTCATCTACTGCTGTGCGCCTTGCTGCTGGATGCGCCGCTTACCAGGTCGACCATTTCACCATAATCCCTCAAGTAACGAATGTAATCCGTTCCACGTTGAGGTTAGTGTGAGGTCGTAGAATCGCCGTAACCGCCCAAACACAATGTTAACGGAAACGGAACGGAAAACGGCAATTTTGACAGTTGCTGAAAATGACTTTGATATGTCCGATTAGAATCGGATTGGATCTAGCTTATTTTCTTTTCGACAAACAGGCATACTCAGATCGGGCTTTGCCGTTTTCCGTTGCCGTTATCATTGTGTTTGGAGCCATAATGCTCATGTTGGATGTTGAGATCTGCACGTCTGTTCCATTACTTTCGTTGACCGCCAGGCAGCAGTAGCGAACTATGAACGAATGAAGGACGAAGATTGCACACAAAGATTGACCACAAACTTTCATTTACCCACCCAATGTGTTTACCTCTTTATACAGGGTGTTCGGTTGTTTAGTGCAAATATTTTAACGGGTCGAGTGAAGCTGATATTTGATGAAAAAAATTGTTGTACGCATATGGTCAAATCTCAAAATCTACGGAGCTATGGTACTTTTAATGTGTTGGTACATGTTAGTTCAAATTGGCTCCCAAGTAACATTTTAAGTTTAATGAATTCCTACAAGGGTAAATATAACGCAAATTCTTCTGTTTTGTAACGGTCCATTTATGTGCATGATTTTGAACAGAAATTCCCACTACTTTTTCAAACTGTGTAGTTTCAATCTATAGACCTCAAATTTTGATCATAGCTTAATACCATAGACAAACTCTAAGACCAGTAGGTCCCATACAAATACGATATTTTCTTGGCTCAGTCAATACTAGCACATCGGTCCCAAGCTCGGTCACGCAAGCCCTAATAATGCGCCCTCTCACGAACACACTCTCAAATATTCTGTCAAAATAACACAGCAAATCAAAACAAAGGCGCAAATATCTACAGCAAGGTGCTGGCTTCAAGGTGTACTTCGGACCAAGGGGCTCTACAACAGTGAACCAATTTCAAATCGCTAGTTGCATATTATTGGTTATATTGTATGTTGTAAATCCATTTCGAGGGTCATAATGTTACAGAGCAGTACAACCAACCGAAGCCTCAAACATGGGCCCGTAAGATGTGCGACGAAGTTCTGACGAAACTCAATAGATGTCTCTTGATCGATGATGAAACATATGCTAAAGCAGATTTCAAATAAATTCCGGGCTCAAGTTCTTCAAATGCGGAATGAATGAACTCAGAAGTGTACAAAAGGGACGTACGGACGTACCTCAATAATCGGATTTTACCCTTCAGCTGGGTCCCATGATTGTTCAGTTATGTTTTGGTCAGATTACAGCAAGGAAGTGTTACAATAGTGAAACGATAATTGTGTTCAGTTCATTCCAAAAGATCTGAATCTACCAAATTGACCTCACCACCGTCTAATATAGAAATATTGGGCGATAACTAAGCGGAAACTGAAGATGAAGGGAGCAGTCACCAGTGGTATTGGCTAGATGAAGAATTGGTGAAATCAGCTAGGCAAAACCATGACTGAAGAGGTGTGCACCGACTGATGATAGGCATCAACAGAAAAGTGCGAGAATTTGAAACAAACGAATATTACCTTTGTTTCATTATTTGCGAAAATTTTCGACTGAAAGAAAAGTTTGAGTAACGCATTTGAAAGTTCCCCATTTCTTAATGGTCTAGCATTTATCTCAGAATGAGAGAAAAATACAGATTTATACACCCGTTCACTCTACACCTTGAGTATCTTGAAATCAGCATC